>JAODAL010004861.1:0-150768 GCA_025379985.1 Phyllomedusa bahiana
TCTGTGGTTTTTTAAAACCTAAGATGTAGCACGTACCCATTTGACTTTTTGTGGATTTTATTCCAGTTCTCCAGCCCTGTTTGGGTGTAAGAATGAAGGTTTTGTTGCTCTCCCATAGACTTTAATGGCCCTCGGCGATCATCTTATCATCGCCCAAATCGAATATTTTGTCGATGGTGGCCGACTATCGACTATCGCCCGATGTCGATAGCCAACGTAATCGCTCAACACTACTCATGATGCCATCTATTTTGTGAACTGCACCAGTCGCTCCTGCAGCAAAACAACCCCACAACGTGATACTGCCATCCCCATGTTTCACAGTTGGGATGATGTTCTTAGGATTCCAAGCTTCTCCCTTTTTACTCCTAATGTAATGATGGCCATTATGACCAAACAGTTCAATTTCAGTTTCACCAGACCACAGGACATGTCTCCAAAAACATAGGTCTTTGTTCCTGTGTGCATTCACAAACAATAATCTGGCTTTTATATGTTTCTTTTGGAGTAATTGCTTCTTCCTTGCAGAGTGATCTTTCAGTCCATGATGATACAGTACTCATTGTACGCACTGTGGATAATGACACAATCTTACCAGATTCCGCCAACATCTTCACAGGGTCTTTTGATTTTGTACCATTTGCTTTTCTAAGTCAACTGAGACGCGAGTTTAAAGTGAACCTGTCACATAGATTATGCCCCCCTTGCTGATTACAGCACAAGCTAGTGACAGACCTGCTGTTTCCAGCGCTGTGTCCCTTATTCTGTAAGATGCTGGAGTTTTTGAGTATTTTATGCTCAAATCTAGAAGTTTGCAGCCAGAAAAGAGTCCAGCTAATTCATGAAAAGAGTGTTTTTCCATGACCCGCCCACCTGAGGCTAGACCCACCTGCCTCATAACTGATTAACCTATTACTCTGAATAGGTAGAAACATGTAAATAACTGTCAGGTGGGCGGAGCTAGCCTTGAGTAGGCGGGACTAACACCTACGCACGAATAAGCTGGACTTTGCAAAGTGCCACATTTGAGCATTAAGGGTGACATGTATGAATGGGGTCTTTTCAGCCTGATATCAGGCTTAGCCCCGTTCATTACATTTTAAATGTGCCGCATGCCATTATCGGGCGCATTACATAGCACAAGCGGCACGTTGTAATGCGCCCAATCTCGGGGGAGGAGGCGTGAGGCGGGCGCACTAGAACCGTACGAAGCTAAAGATTTATAGCTTTGCTACGGCATTTCTAGGCGCATTACTGCTGGAACAGGTAGTCCACTTTCAAAGTTGTACAAGTGCTAGAATGCACCTGATTTATGACCCGCTGTAAGATGGGTTCATTAAATAGGGGTATTCTAGCCTAATTATGCGCGAAATGGTGTTAAATAAATGCCGCCTAAAGCTCTAAAAAATATGAACCTTACAGAATAAGGGACACAATGCTGGAAACAGCAGGTCTGACACTAGCTTGCGATGTCCTCAGCAAGAGTGGCATAACCAATGTGACAGGTTCCCTTTAAGCCTTGTCATTTGTCTTTTATTTTGATCTGACATTATGGACACCGCAACCACCACCAAGACAGGGGCTTACTCAGAGTGTGTCTTGGGGGAATCAGAGGCTCTCATCCTGTCACATACAGACCTTAAAATCACTGAAGTATGTAGTCAAGGAGAGTGGCAGAGTGAGGCTTCAGTAGGAACCACTATGACATAGCTGGGACTTGTTGATGTGGCTATTCCACTTCAGCCGTCTTCTGACCTGCTTAACCCCTTCAGCCGAACGCCCGAAAAGTTGTTACTGACCAGAATTTTTTTTTAGTTTTTGCCTCCTTGCGTTTCAACAGTTGTAACTTTTTTATTTTTTCAATGACGCAGTTGGATGAGGCCTCGTTTTATTCTAGACGAGTTGTACTTTATGGGGCAATAGTTTAAGTTCACTTTTTTACACCATTCACATTTCACACTTAATAACTTGTTAGATTAATTATACAGGTTATTATGGTTGTATGGATACCTAATAAGTGTAGGTTTGGTGTGTGTGTGTGTGTGTAATATATGCACAATTATTTATATTTATTTTATATTTATTTTTATTTAAAAAAAATTTTTACACTTTTTAGGTTTTTTACTTTTTTTTTTTAAATCCCATGAAGGGAGAACAGTGTTACTTTGTTTTTTTTATTTTTTACACTTAGTAATGTATTAGTATATTCATATATGCTAATACATTATATTCTGTGTCAGTCTGACTCAGGCAGTGATCAGGGCAGCTCACAGTCAGTCCGGATCACTGGCTTGTTACACAGACAGCCCTGGGGCTACTCTAGGTCCCCAGAGCGGACTGTGCAGCCGTTCCCCTGGCTCTGTCGGGGGCACCCGGGCGTTCCGATCACCTGACAGAGCAGGGAAACCCTTTGATTGCGCTGTGGCGACGATCTGCGGCAATCAAAGGGTTAAAGCACCGGGGAGCGGAGGTTTCTCCCGCTCGTCGCTGCTTGCAGGAGCTGCGCTGGGAACAGGGCTGTCTAGTACAGCCCCGGTCTAAGCGCTGCGGCGGCGCCGGGCTAAGCAAACTCCGATGTCTGCAGCAATGCCAAAAGACGTCGCTGCAGACGAACGACCTGAAATGCCCACCGTCAAAAGACAGTCGGTGGTCGCTAAGGAGTTAAAATCAGATTTAGGTTCCTAGAGCTGTCTCTTGTTAAATTCTTTACATTAGTATGTCAATTTATTGTAATAAAAATAGTGCTAAATAAAAGTCTTTTAAGGTTAAAAGAAATAAAATGTAGTAAAAAAAAAATTATCAATATTTCTGGGATGCCTTCAGTGCACAGCCCTCAACAGCATCTCAATCAACAATTAAAGGGGATTTGCCAAGACGGCACTTACCTAGCTCCTGTCAGCATGGGAGCATAATGTAAACAGATCATGCTGAGTCATGAAGCTGCAGGGGAGAGAGGGAGGGGGGAGGAGGGAGTGAGGAATCCAAGGGAGCGTCTCAAAACTTAAAGGGGTGTTATCGTTTCATTAAATGGTCTTCAGAATAAGGAGACAGTGAAAACAAGCAACTTTGCAATTGGATGTCATTAGCAAAGCTGCCTTGTTCTCACATTGTCCCTTATCTTGTGTTTTTATTTACACTGATATCCAGTGTGGGTCTAATCCCTCCTCCTTGCATTTCACTAGCTGAGAGCTCATTTACATTCTGTACAGCCCCTGGGTCGATTCATGGGCTGTACAAAATGACTCAGAGTTAGGGGCCGTAGCATTTTTCTGTCTCCACACCTAGCAGAAACAGACTGCAGCAGATTGTACAATGAGAAAATATGACTGTTTTGACCCTGTGCCTAACTCTCCTGCATACACGCAGATCTGTGCGGTTCTTAGAAAGCTGTATTACATCTCCAGCTGTGAGAGGAGATCAGTGCTCAGATTAGATTGAATGCAGCCTGTGGTATGTATACAGCTCTGATAAAATAAGACTGATAGGGAGAGACACAGTGATATGTGGACTCAGAGGGGGGGGGGAGTCTCAGGCCAGCAGTGAAGGGGGGATGATGTCATCCAGCTGGGAGGGGAAGACACGCCCCTGCATTCACAGAGCTGGGAAGCTAAGAGAAGTGTGACTCAGCCGAAGTAAGGAAGCGATACATCCCCTTTAAGTGAAATAATAAACAGTACAAGAGTGGATTCTCAATACAGCAAGACTGTACTGTCTACCCGGTGCCTTAAAAGCTCATTCATTTTGCCTGTCATCAGATAAGAAGTGTTTCACGCAAGCGCGGCCTGTCAGGTCCTGGGTCGTGACTAGGGAAAGCTTTAATGTAACCAAGGGGGACTGAGCAATGCTGTAGTTCTCAGAGTTTTCATTTTTTTTTAATCACATATATTTAGAAAAGTGATTAAATACCATTTTGGAGGTTCCCACGTCAACATTACATGGTGGCAAAACCCCTTTAAGATCAGGACTGTAACTGAGGCCATTCCAAAACATCAGTCTTCTCCATTTTAAGCATTCTTCACTTGATATAATTGTATGCTTTGGGTCATTGGGTCAACCAACATCGCCCTTACATTCTCCTGTAAAAGCTTTAAATACACCATTAACGTTCCACTTTAGTCTCATACAACACTTTTCCAGAGACAAGGCAGAACATCCAGGTGATCTCAGGCAAAATAAATATGGGCTGCAATGTTTTTTGGACAGCAGCAGCTTCTTTCTTGATGTCCTTCCATGCATAACATTTTTTTTTCTAACACATAAACAGAGGTATTTGGAGTTTGTAGAGTCTTCGTTAGGTCTATTGCTGTTACCCTTGGTTCTTTCACACCTCTTTCAGGTTTGCCCATGTAAGCTTAGTGATGACAAAAACATTCCCAGTTCTATCTCTGTTTGTAGATAATTTGTCTAACCGTTGATTGACAGACTCCCAGGTCTTTAGCGATGCTCTTCTTGCTTTCCAGCTTCAAGCATCAAAACACATCTTTTGCATCTTCTGAAGGTTGTTTGCAAGGCATAGTTTACACCAACCCATCAAATAACCATTTTAGTGTTTTCCCTGTATTTTTTTATTTGCTTTTATGACAAAGATGATATCTGAAATTCAATGGTGAAGTTTAGTACATATGAAATACATATTTTTTTCCGTTCGTAGTGTCTTCCTGTAATTTTGGTGTGTTTTTGAGTCCTCGGCATGTTCTAGAGCACTTAGCATGTTATAGATATGCTGTTTTTTCATGTCATTTTCATATAGGCTTCTCCATAGGACCTGAAAAATGGCAAAAATGCATATAAAATATATTGAAAAGATTGAATATTGAGATGAAAATTTGGAACATTTTGTGTGACTATTAGAGGATACGTAAAGACAAAGTACAGATGTAGTAATGTATGTACAGTATGTATATTTTTTGGTCTTCATTCTTCTACCTCATGTTATCTGCCTTGATCTCATTATATATTGACGGATAGTCCAGTATATTCCTGTATTGGCAAAGTCTTCTATGGAGTATTTCTCAAACTTTCTTCATAGTCAGCACAATCAATCTAGAAGGCTTTTTTAATCTTTATAAATCATTTATCTTATTTATTAAAAAAACAGACATTATAGTGCGAAATGGTAAAAAAACATTGTACTTGCAGTTTAGTAGTTGCCATACGTTGTGCATATATAACCATAAACAGGTTATGATCAATCCATGTAAGTCCAAGAGTCCTGCAGCATCCATTGCTAGAGGTTACATTAAGAGGAGATAGAGTCCGGCTGGCGGTGGATTCCACACCTGCTACGTTTCGAGTGTAACCGCCCCCTTTGTCAATGTAGCAGGTGTGTACTCCACCGCTGGCCGGACTCTATCTCTTCTTAATGTAACCTCTAGCAGTGGATGCTGCAGGACTCTTGGACTTACATGGATCGATCATAACCTGTGTATGGTTATATATGCACAATGTATGGCAACTACTAACTGCAAGTTTAATGTTTTTTACCATTTCACATTATAATGTGTGGTTTTTGAATAAATAAGAAATAATTTATAAAGATTAAATCTGCCTTGATCTCTCCACAATTATGTTCCAGTGATTGTATATTATATTTTTGTAGGTGAAAAGGGAATCCGATTCATATGACGTTACTGTATACAGTATATATCAAACCAAAGGTTCCAACTGTTTCTTTTTCATCTGGCTGCTGATATTGACTTTCCCAGAGATGATCTATCTCACTTAGAATAGAGCAGAAATAAGCTTTGTCATGCTGATGCCATAATTTCCCTCCACACTTCTGAAGCCAGTAATTGTGATATTCATTCTGTACAGGTATATAATGAAAAAGTATTTGCTGATTGTTCCCTTGTTAATACATATTGTCACCTGAACACAAGTGATATATTCGATATATAGCGAACCCATAACAAAGCTTTTAAACTACACGCCTCAACATTACAATTGCAATACCAAGAAAAGCCATAAGATTATGCAAATTGAGGATGGAGTTGGTGTCGCTTAGATCTTCATATTTTCAAGCATCTATCACCAATCTATGATATGTAGCAGAGGCATTAAGTTTTTTTTAGCCACATAAAAACTCAAAGATCAGATCAATGGTGAGGGATGATTGTGTGATGCCTCCTGTATGTCGATGAGCCACTTATTGCCCCAAACTGAGTAGGACAGAATCCTTGAATGTCTAGCAGATCACTAATCTCCTTGGCTGAGATGTCAGCATTGTGTAATGTGGTGTATCCTGGTGGCTAGGAGCACAACGATAAACTGAAATGACAGCAAGAAGTACATAGATCGTCTGATTGGCAGAATTGTGTATAGTCATTTATAATGTATGGCAAGTGAAATTGGATATCACCCCACATCTAGGGCGGCAAACAGTGTCAACACAATCCATCAGTAGGCGTTTGCACGACATTGGGCTACGAGTCAAATGTCCAGAAAGAGATGTTCTATTGACCTCGCTTCACTGCTTTCAAAGGCAGGACTGCAACATGGCGTTGGGAGCTGGAATAGAAGTCTGTTCTCTTCAGCGATGAGTCCTGCTTTTTTTTATCAGACTCATTGATAGCTGGAGATTTGGGGTATGTTCACACGGGGTAATATCAGCACGCATTTTGCCACGTATTTGTGCTCTAATACGGGCAAGATGTGTGCCGAAATTACGGTAATCCATAGTTTTCATAGAGAACTATGGATTACGCCTCCTCTCCCCACTCGTACAATATGATCGAGGAGATAAATGACATGTCAATTACTTGCGGCGAGGACGCGCTGCGAGTAATGAATGTCAATGGGGCCGACGGGTTGCCAGCCCCAACGCGCCGCAGGAGTGCACGCGTATTGGCACGAGCTCACGAAAGACATGATGTACTGTGGCGCAGACGGTACACATGGGCAATGGCATGAAGAGGCCTTTAAAATGAATGTCACGATGGTCCTACTTCTAGGTCATGTTTTGGGGCGGCATAATGTACGGTAGTTGGACCCCTCTAGTCTTCATTTCAAGTCCACTAACAGCTCGGTGTTACATTAATTTGGTCATGTAATCAGTAGTAGTAGCGGTGGAACGACAAGTTCCAGCATGCTACAGCGGCACATGAGGTGAAAATAGGTTAAAGAGGTTGTATCATTACATTAAATGGTTTTCAGAATAAGGGGACAGTGAAAACAAGCAACTTTGCAATGGATGCCATTTGTAAAGCTGTCTTGTTTTCACTGTCTCCCTTATCTTCGTTTTCTGTAAACACTGTTCCACTGCTGGTCGGATTCCACCTCCTTTCATTTCTTTGGCTGACGGCTCTACTAATTTACATTCTGTCTGGCCCCCGGTCGTATTCACGGGAGTGTGCATTCCTGCCTCTCTCACTCAGAATAAGGGGCTGGCAAAATTTCACTCTGCACAGACAGCAGCTCCACAGTAACACTGCAGCTGCTTCTACAATCAGAAAACAGCAGAATTGTGCCCGGTGCCAAATGCTCCTGCGTGTAAACATAGAAAGGAGACAGATCTGTGCTGCTCTGGATGAGTTCAAAGAAGACTGGATTCAACTGTAACAAACCTCCAGCTCAGAGAGGAGAAGAGATCAGTGAAGACTGTCTAGACTGAATGCAGGCCTGTGGTATGTAAACAGCTCTTATAAAACAAGACTGCATAGGGAGAGGAATGGCACAAGACATGTGGACTCAGACAGAGAGGGGGGGGAAGAACACACTGACTCGGGAGCAAGCATGAACAGTGAAGGGGGGGGATGATGTCCTCCCCCTTAAGTTAAGAAACAACCCGCTGGGAGGGGAATAAACACCCCTGGATATGAGGAACTGAGAAAATGAAGCTACAAGCAAACAGCCGAACTGATGAAGCGACACATCCCCTTTAAATCTTCTTAACAGGGACACAGACAGCAAAACAAATGTAAAAACTCTTCCCTGCACTATATGAAATAAAAAAAAAAACTTTTGTTCTGGAGTTACATTTAATAAATATACCTGTTCCAACTTACATACAAATTCAACTTGGGAACAAACCTACAGTCCCTATCCTATTTGTAACCCAGGGAATGCCTGTACTGTATACAGTGGCCAGCATGTTATTCTAAAAGACCTGGCATATAGCGGCGCGCACAGTACGCGCCGTTATACACCGCAAAGACGCATTCTATACGTACACTAAGGCTATGTTCACACGGCTTAATTGCGGGACGTAATTACGCCCTGCAATTACGCCGTGTGGATGGGGGCGGGGCGGGAGCGGGGGAGTGAGCGGGGGGCCGGCACTTCGCCGGCCCATAGACAATCACTGCTAGCGGTGCGTATATGCCGCTAGAAAGTGACATGTCAATTATCTCTCCCCTCTGCGGATTCGCCGGGCGGGGAGAGGAGACGTAATCCATAGTTTTTTATGAGAACTGTGAATTACCGTAATGAATGGGCTGTTTTCAGCCCGTAATTGGCGCACTTCGGCGCGTAATTGCGGACCGAAACACGGCCCATTTTAAGACGTGTGAACATGGCCTAAGAGTACCCTAAGTCGATACCTCAGGATTTTGGCTTTGCAGATGCAGTTTTCGCCTCTGAAAACGTGTGTGTGTGTGTGTATATTATATATATATATATATATATATATATATATATATATATATTAGTGGGGATGCAAGCACTAGTATTAGACATACTATAAAACTATAGAACATCTTAAAGAAAGAGGCGAGAAGTATAGATGATCTCAGAGAATGTATCTTGTTCCTTGTGATATCGTAAGCTGAATCTAATGGAGAAAAAAGACCATTTTGTCAATAAATCTTTTTTTTCATGAAGACAGGCTTGGACAGCTGGATGTAATATTCTGAATAACACTGCCAGAGGCAGCAAGAAACGAAGTTTCATATATTCATTACGGACCTATAATAGTTTAGCCTATGCGTCAGGACAGAACATATTGTGACGAAACTTCAGTGTCTCTCACCTTCTTAATTCCAGCCAGGGATGTTTTTGCTTCCAGTCACATTTTTCAATCTTACATTAATGTCCATTATTCCCTCTGTATACTTCTCTGCGTCACTGTATTCTTAATATCTTGTGAGCCAGATTTTTTACTGTGCATTTGTTTCACTAAGTTTACTTTGTTACATACTGACCAGGTTTGCTGTGTAGTTATACTAAACATAACTTAATTGATGGATTGTATGCTACTAAGACAAGCATGATCTCCAGATCCGATATGATGGCTTTCATATTTCCTAATGTAAATATCTTCACTGTAGTTTTGCCTCTTAAATTGTACTAATTCCATTAAAGAATTAATAGAAATCGGTTATCACCATACAACTCCTAGTGGCAGCTGGATTTAAGTGGAAATTAAAGAGGTTGTCCTGCTAAATATTATTTTATGTAATATCACAACACTTCATAATATATTTTATGTTTTTTCTCTACACACAATGTTCTTTTAGAGCCCCGCTCCTCCAGTATAATCAGCAGCTCCACCTTTGCATTACTCCCAACATGGGAAGGGTGCTTTCCTCCACTCTTTGCCTGTGATGTGATTGGAGGGGGCTGTCTGCTTGAGTTCAATAGTTAAAGGGAATCTGTCGGCATTTTTTTATTTTTTTTTTTACTTATTAAATCCAGACCCTGATAAATATTCTTTTCCTCTCAGTCGTTTTTATTTCCTGATTGGAGATTTCTCTATTCGGCCGTCTATATATGATTGTGGGGAAGACATTCTTGCTTGCACTGCTTTAACAGCAGTCAGAGAGATACTTTACAGCAGCTTCATGCACATAGGATTCTTAAGACAGATTCTGTCCCAGACGTCTTATAGGAAAGTTTTCACTGTGAAGGGAGGGGAGAGGGGGAGCTGTGACATCTCCTCTTGTGACTGGTGGATTCTGTGTTATCTGTACACAATGGTGTCTCCTTTCCGTTTGACCCTGTTTTTACTGATAATGAGCAGACTGCTGAAAATCTCGCTAAAAAGAGCAGGAAGTGTCAGACGACTATTAGGCTTAGGGCGCGTTCATACGGCATAGGACAAATAACCGGCCGGTATTTGTCCTGTTTTGCGCCCATCCCCATGGCCGCGGAGAGGGGGGGGGGTGCGGCTTTTCTCCGCGATGAGCCCTCCTCCTTCACATTGAGAAGCACAGATTCTGTCCGAAAATCGTACGGAAGAACGTGTTTGCTCAATGTTTTGCCGCCGAACCGCCGGCGGCAAAACCGCCCGACGTAAAACCCGTGCAGTGGGGACTGCTCTACGGGTTTTCCATAAAGCACAATTGTGCTAATTTTCGCCCGTATTTTCAGGCAGTCTGAAAAACCGCAAACAGTCTGGAAAACCGGCCGAAAATCCGTGCAGTGGGGACATGCCCTTAGTGGCCAAAGTGAAAACTACAGGACTTGAGAATTATTTAAAAAAATACTGAAAGTGATATGGAAAATTAAAAAAAAACAGAACCAAAAGAGTTAAACAATAAGTCATTTTTTGATGACACATTCTGTTTAAGCTAGCCCTCTTGCCTACCATGGCTGATTTAGCACAGCCAAAAGAGCAGGTCACAAAAAGAACATTGCATGCAGATGAGAGCCAAAAAGTACACTCATTGTAAAAAAATAAATATCACACCCAGATGGAAATATTGCATTACTGCCAAACTCAGCATGCAGTTATGTCTCAGGCGGATATGTACATGATGTAGTCTGATTAGATTCTAGGGTTAAAGTGTTGCCCATGCTTCCATGTAAAAAAGGCGCTACTTTTGGATAGTGTAACTTTTGGTGACAGATCATTGACAGCTAGAAATACCTTGACAAAGCACTCATGGTACCCAGTTAAAGAAAACTTTGAGAGGGGGTGCATCTTCTGATTGAAACAAGCAGGATGGTTGTTTCAAAAAATTGCCGCCTTTAAAGGGGCCATTTGACCAATATTGGGGGGCATTAAGCCCCCAGTGGTTTTTGTAAAGGGAAGCCCACAAAATTCAAAAAAAGATTTTGGGAAAGGGAAACCAACAACCCACCAGTAGAGAGCACCTTTATTAAAAAAACCTCTGTTTTCTGCCCAAAACCAAAGGTTTTTTCCCAAAAAAAGGGAAAAAAAATTAAAAAAAAAAGAAAAAAAAAAAAAAAATTGGGCCAAAGTTTCCAAAAAAAAAAAAAAAAAGAAAAAAAAAAAAAAAGGAATCTTTTGTTTTTTTTTGTTTGGGGTTTTTTTTTTTTTTGGGCAGTGGTGCCATAAAAGAGAAACCTGGACTGCTATGGACTGAAGCCATAGTATATTTAGAAATTAAATCCATTGCTATGTTTTGGGCATCGATAGTGGGGGGGTTTTCAGAGAAAGACCCCCTTTGCGGTAAGTACTTTAAATTCTTCCTTTCTGTGAACCCTTTCATGTTTGGCCCCCAACTGCAAATTTGGGGGGGAAATTAAAATAGGGGCCCAGTCGGGGCCACCCCCCAAAATAGTAAATTGGGCGGGGGAAAACCCACTTACCCCTCCCCGGGCCCAAATTTTAATTGGGTTAAAAAAACCTTTCCAACTCCCTGGGAAAACATTAAAATTTTTTTTAATCACCCTGCATGGCGGCAACTCAGTGCATTTAGGCATTTTAAAACATGGTCAAAAAATTCTCCCCCATTTTCAAGACCCGAGCCTTCCAAAAAAAGGGGAAAAAGGTTTGTTTTGGTCCCTTTGGGGAAAAACGTGGCATGGTTGTTTGGTGCCAGAAGGGCTGGTCTAGTATTTTCAGAAAAAACCTGATCCCGGGGATTTTCACGCACAACCATGTCAAAAGAGTTTACAGAGAAGGGGTCCGAAAAAAAAAAAAAAAACACCCAGTGGGGCGGGTCCTGTGTGGGGAAATGCCTTGTTGATCCCCGGGAAGGTCAAAGGGGGAATGGGAAAACGGGTTTTCGAGCTATAAAAAGGGCCCAACATTGACTAAAATTTGCCCCCCTTACAACCAAGGTAGGCAGAAGAGCTTTCTCTAACCCAACTCCATTTGGGCGAATTTTTGAGGCGGGAGGGGCCCTTACCGCAGCAGAAGACCACAGGGGGTTTCCCCACCCCCTTTCAGCTAAGAAAAAGGAAACTGAGGCCCCAAAATTTCCCCAAAGCTAAATCAAAAATTTGGAAGTAGAAAAAGGGGAAAAAGGGTTGCCGGGTTTGGGAGATTTCCTCGTTTTTTCTGCTCGGGACATTCGGATGGTAGGGGGTTTCCAAATTGGGGGTTCTACAAAAATAAAAAGCATGGATCCTTTCCTCCCTTGTTATCAAAGGGTTTTCGGGCCCGGGTTTGGTGGTGGTGTAAATGGTTTTGGGGAATTTTTTTTTGGGCATTTTTTTGGGGCCCTTGGTCCCAAATTGAGCATCGGGGCAACACCTTGGGGAATCAAAGCCCCCAAAAATTGGGGCAGTTCGAAGGAAAAAGGGGGGCCCAACCCTTTTTATTTGCATGGTTTTACCTTAAAAAAAGTGGCCGGTGGTGTAAAAAGGCCCCGGGTTTTATGTTTTTGTTCGGGAAAACATTATGCTTCTCAAAAGACGCAAAAATTTTCTTTTGCCATTGCAAACATTTCCCTTTGGGTTTGGGCCCAAATTTTGCCCTTTTTTTAAATTTTTAACCCCCAATCCAAAATTTTAAGGGGAACCATCTTGGTTTTCCAGCTTCGCACCCTTTCTTTTATTTTTGTGCAGGACTACACACCCAAAACCTCTGCATCTGTAAAGAAAAAGAACCCCCCCGGGGAACCCAACAAAAAACCCAAAATGTCCCCAAGCAAAAACCAAAACTCTTTTCTTGTTTTCCTTAAAATTTGGGGCCCGGAAATTTGGTGTGGGAAGGGGCCCCCCTTTCGATTTTTAAGGGTTTTCCCTTCCCAAAAAACCCTTTACCCTTTCGCTCTTTTTGGGTAATCACTTAATATTTTTAACATCCCCTTCACACATAAAAAAAGCTTTTTAAATTTCAAAAAACCCTTTCCCTTGGGGTGTAATTTTTTGTCAGTGAGTTTAGTATTTGCTATAATAGGACAATTACTGCACAAAAAATATAATTTTTTTTAGTCTGTATAAAAACACTCTTGGGGGGAAAAATTATGCAAACTTGTAAAATAAAGTTTTGGGTAACAGTTTTTAAAGAAAATTTTTTCATTAAATAGAAATTTTTCGATTTTAAATTTAACACATTTAGCTCTCTACATAACTTTAAAAACCACTTAAAGGAAAACATCAAATTCATTTTTCCCATTGGTTATCAGAAGTCTTTTATATTATAACAACTCGATAGGCTTAAAATCCTATCCCAAAACCCCTGGGCTTGTATCCCCCCAGTAAAGGGCTATAGTCATGTCTGTACCCACAGCTGGCCCGGAAGTTTGGGGGAAGAGCGCCTTCATCTCTGTATATTTTACACAAAGTCACTTAAAAAAAGTTTGCATTTGGGGTTTTAAACAAAACCCTTTTTTTGGGTGTGGAAAATTTATTTTTCCCCTCCTACCCACACAGACATCCCAATTTCCAAGAGAAATTCCCCTCGGGAAAGCCCAGGGACCCCTCGTAAAATTACATTTTGGGTGTTTCCTACATTTTAAAAGTAAAAACATTAAAACCTTTTTCCAAATATTGTCCTGTGAAAAAATTTCTTTATTTTACCCACTTCCCGGGGAATTTTTTAAACCCTCTGAACATTGATTTGAGGCAGCCGGCCTTATTGATTACATAGAGGAAATTTTCAAAGACTAAAAGTAGGCATCAGAGGGAAATTAATCCAGTGGTTTGGTGGATGACTAAGCTATGTCCTGTATAGACTGTCAGTATAAAACATAGAAGAACCTATAGCAAAGAAAAAAAAAAAAATTAATTTTCCGTAAAAAAGCTACACACCACCAAAAATCCTAGTAAAAAATTTATAGGGTTGGCCCAAATAACTTTGGTTTGGGGCCTTAAAAACTAAGGGCCCCATTTATGAAAACCCGGGAGGGGCTAAAAACCACTTTTTTTCCCCCTTTGTAAAACCCGTGGGCAAAAAGTGAGTTTTTGAAACTAAATAGGGTTTTATAACCCTGTGGCAATAAATCCCTGTGCAATTAAACCCCCAATAGTTTAAAAAGGGGAAAGGGCCAACCTAGAATAGGGCCCTGGGCTCTAGGGAACCCCCCTAGTCCAAAATGGGAAAAAACGGCGGGCCTTTTTAGCAGAAGCCCTAGTAAAAACCCCGTATGGGTGGGGCATTTGTGATTTTTGGCACCCCCAATTTCAATTTTTTTTTTTTGCCCCTTTTGTATTTTAAATGTGCCTGAATCTAGAAAACTTTAATTTAAAATCATAGATTTAGCGCTTTTTAGTACCCAAAACGACACTTTCTGGCTCCAAAAGGGAAAAAACTTTTAAAAATGATCAAACCCTTTTCCCGCCCTAATGCAAAATTGGTTTTTTTCCCATCAAAAGTTAGCGTAAAACATAAGGTTTTAAATGCGAAAAAGCCCTAGCCAACGCCCCCAAACTCAGAACCCCATTAAAAGTGCCCGGGGGCCCCTTTTTAATGTGCCTAATTTTGGAGGGGCCCTGGGGTTTCAAAAATAGCGCCGGTTTTTTGGGGCGAAAAGGGTGCCAACTTTTGGTTCAGGCCCCGTACATACAAAGTCGCCCTAATTTGTATATCCCCTTTTTTGATACTGTTTTAAAATTAACATTTCTGATTTTTCCCTTTTATTAAAATTAAAAAGGCCCGGCGGGTTTGGGGGGAAAATCACCTGGGAAAGTTTCCCAAAAAAGTCCCTTTCCCGAATTTGTAAACCCCGCGCTGGGATCTTCAGTTTTGGAAAATAAAAGAGCCACTTTTTGTGACAGGGAAAGGGGTCTTCAGGAGAAAAAGCCCTGGGTTTTTTTACCCGTTTCCTAACCTGTATACAATAAGTGCCCTTTTTTTACACTCAGAGGAAAGCCTTTGGGCTTCCCGCTTTGTCCCCTGGCCTCTTTAAATTTTTGGGGTGGGTAACTGCCCGGAGCAGCTGAGTCAAATCTGGGATCATAATGGGGGCTTGGGTTTTTCCCCGTAAATAGGCTAAAAAAGGGAGACCAGAGGGAGTTTCGGGCAAGTTAAACCAAAAAAGATGAGAAAATGTTATGTAAAAATTTCCCCCCCAGAGAAAGTTTTTTTCCCTTAAACGGGGGCACCCCAAATTTGGGAAATAATAAAAAAATACGCAAAACAATTAGTAAAAAAAAAATTTTCCCCCTTTTAAACCAAAAAATTTTTAAGCCCCCCTTAAGACCAAAACAAAGGAACAAAAAAATTTCCCGGAAACAAAACCCAAATGCCAACTTGGAAATCCTTTAAAAAAATTTCATTACGTTTTGGGTTTTTCCCCCAAAGGGAGAGTTTTTGAATAGTTCCCATAAAATGTTAATTGGGGTAAAAAAAAATAGCAGTCATAAAACTATAAAAAAACCCCATAAGTTCCCCCAAAAAGCCCCAGGGGGTGAATGTTTTTCCCCCTGCATAAAAAATGGAAATTAAAAGGGAATTTTTTTTCTCATTTAAAAAAGCTTTTCAGCCTAAACCCCCTGTTTCCAGGCAGTTGAAAAAATTTAGGGGGGAAAAGGCCCTTTTGTCTTTCCCCTTTTTCTACCTCCCCGTCCCCCTTCCCCCCCCCCCCCCGCCACAAAGACAGCTCTCCCCCCTTTAACTTCTTTTAAAAAGCAGGAGGGGGGGGGGCAGGGGGTTTTTCCCGGGCCCTTTTAACCCCCGTGTGTGCCTGCCTAGGGCTGTTGCAGAAAATTTCCCGTTTTAGCTGTAAATTTTTAGCTCCAAGGAGAACAGAGAAGGGGGGGGGGTTTTTAAATTTTTGGGGTTTTTGTGGAGCCCAAAAGTCTGTGAAGCTGTGTATGCTAATGCAGGCAGGGGGGATGCAAGTTTTTCCTTTTACCCCCTGTCAGCAAAAAAATTCCCAATTCCAGCAAAAACAAACCCTGTCAAAACGACACAGGGCAGCTGTGAAGTGTTACTATATCGGGGGGGGTTTTTCCCTAGTCAGCAGGCAGGAAGCGTTCAATCCCCCCTTTGATCTGTATAGTATTAAAATAGGGTCACAGCTCCACCAGACACATCATGATTATAGTAAAAATCTGGGTCTCTGCTGTAAAATCTATTGATCAGCCTCACCTTGCTCTCTTTAATCTGTGTAGGAACAGGGGGAAAGAGGCACACCAGGGTTAAATCCAGGCAGCACGACACAAAAGCAGAGCCCTCCCTCCATACAAAAGCATTCTGTGTGGGGGGCTTCTGCTACCCCTGTATTAGGGTGAGAGTCATACGGTGACAGCCAGTGAGAAGGATAAACAGGTGGCTGCTATGAGATTTTAGAAGCTGATTACAAATTTAAAAACGGGGTAACTCAAAAATCAGTAGGACATTTGAAATTGAACTATATTGCAAAGTGTTTTTTTTTAAAGATCTTTTAATTAAAACCCAATCATTGTAGCGAGACAACCCCTTTAAGAACTTTATATGTGAGCTTTGTTTCACATATAGATATAAGCTGTGTACAGCACCATCTGTGATTGTATTGGCTCTGTGACACACTCATAATCAGATCAATACAACGCAGCACAATTGTTGTAAGGAACACTGGCAAAACTGCAGGTATGTAATACAGATTAAATATTCAGACCCCGTTGCAAATTAGGGTTATTTGAAAAATTAACAAACTTTCAGTTGTTTGCACCAGAAAAGCAAGAACAATTAAATAGCTGAGCACATCTGTTTTGACAGACATCAATGGCACCCGACTAACCCCATTGACTACATTTGGGTCCCTTGGCTTTATATCATGGTTTATGTCATTTTTGACAAAGGCTCCAAATGGAACCGTCGATGCAGATGTGGAGGGTTTAGAAAATTTAACCTACCATCAAAAAGTATAGCAAAAGGTTTATGAGTTTTGAATTTTTAAGGGTTTTTTTTCAAAAAAACCCCCTCTGAAACATGAAGGGTATGTTCCCCCAAAGTACGGGGGGCGTACGTACGGCCGTAGAACTTTTTGTTTCGGGGGTTGCGCTAATATGCGCGTACTCCCGTGACGCGGGGGGTCCGACAGCCCCCTTGATATACATTACTCAAGGCGCGTATTCGCCGCTAGTAATTGACATGTCACTTATCTCTCCGTACATACAATACGATTGTATTGTATGCCCGGGGAGAGGAGAACTATGGATTACCGTAATTTCGCATCTCACCTGTATTAGAGCACAAATACGAGGCAAAATGTGCGCCGATATTGCCTGTGAACATACCGAAAAACCCATTTTTGAAGCTGTTCACTTCCTAACGGTGATGTAAATGAGTGCAACATGACCGTTGTAGCCAATCAGTGGCTGCATGGGAGACGTCCCTGTTCTGAAGAGGAATAAAGAGAGCCGAAGACTGCAGATATACAGCACTGGAAAGGAGGAGCAGAAATAGGAGAGTATAGGTATTTTGTTTTTTTAATTGGGCACCAGCAGCAGCTTAGTATTTCATTTTTATAGGAGCCAGAAAATCCTTTTAACATGGAAAAAGAAAAAAAAATGACTAATTGGTAATGGCAATTCTGTAAAAGTCTGATCTAGCACAATATCATGTTATTAATGCTGTATGATGGACACTATAAAAAATACCCAGTATCAGCATTGTGGTTTTTTGGTCATCCCATTGAAATGAAAAAATGATCAAATTTTGCATGTACTTCAAAATGCTAGCAATAAAAAACTACACCACAACCCGCATAGTAGGAGCAATCAAAAAAGTTATTTGTCTCAGAAAATGGCGATGCACAACAAATTAAAAAAACACTATAAAAACATTTTGTGCCAAAATACTATTAATACATGCGCACATTTATTATGCGTTTTAGACAGTTTTAAAGGGAATGTGTCATCAAAAAATGACTTATTGTTTAACTCACACCCTTTATTTTAAAAACACATTTTTTGGGAAATTTTTTGGTTATGTTTTAATTTTCCATATCACTTTCAGTATTTTTTTAATTGATTCTTAAGTCCTGCAGTTTTCACTTTGGCCACTAAGCCTAATAATAGTCTGACACTTCCTGTTCTGAAAGAGGGAGATTTTCGAGTGTCTG
The DNA here is from genome assembly GCA_025379985.1 of Phyllomedusa bahiana. NCBI lineage: Eukaryota > Metazoa > Chordata > Amphibia > Anura > Hylidae > Phyllomedusa > Phyllomedusa bahiana. The sequence goes on from JAODAL010004861.1 coordinate 18,120, forward strand.
CTCATTATCAGTAAAAGCAAGGTCAAACTGAAAGGAGACACCAATGTGTATAGATAACACAGAATCCACCAGTCACAAGACAAGATAGTCATAGCTCCCCCTCTCACCTCTCTGCACAGTGATTTCTTCCCAGGTCACAGAGCATGACTAGAAAACTCTCCTATAGAAGTCTATGGAACAGAATCAGTCTTAAGGCTCTTATGTGCATGAAGCTGCTGTAAAGTATCTCTATAACTGCTGTAAAAGCAGTGCAAGAAAGAATGTCTTCCTCACAATCATATATAAACGGCCGAATATAGAAATCTACAATCAGGAAATAAAAACGACTGAGAGGAAAAGAATATGGATTAGGGGCTTGATTTAATAAGTAAAAAAAAAAAATTTTGCGACATTCCCTTTAAGACACTTTTGTGCCGCGTCCGACAAAAAGGACGTGGCTTTTATAAAAGGGACAAGGCTTCACTGGAATGGGGTGTGGCTTAATGTGCTATGCCGTGTGCTAACATTTTGGCACAATTGTTGGCACAAACTGAACCAACGGAGTAAAGTTAAACAGAAGTGTCTAAAAATGTGCCACCTTTATCATACATTGATAAATGTGGAGCATTTTTGGACTGTTTAGTTTTAGTTTACATTTAGTTTTAGATGGCATTAATAAATCTGCTGCAATAGCTCACTTATACCACAAGGTAAACTGCATAAAAACACCGCCTCTACTTTCTCCCAAAAAAGTTGTGCAGTTGCATTTTTATTTCAATTCCACCCTACAGTGAGTTTTCTTCTGGTTCGCCAGTGCATTATATGGTAAAATAAAGGGTATCAATAAAAGTATATCTTGTTCCACAAAAAACAATCCATTATACTGATATGTTGACAGAAAAACCAAATGACTCTTGGAAGGAAGAAAGAAAAAACGCAAACCCCAAAAAATAAAAATGGGCTGATCCTGAAGGTGCTATATTAGCTTTGTGGGCATGGCCGGGCATAGTGATTGACAGTTACCATAGACAGCAGTACTGCTATACATGGTAACAGTGATCTGAAGATTCTAAAGATCACTGATACAGGTCTTCTATGACAACAAGTAAAAAAATAAATAAATAAAAAAAGTAATCGCACCAAAAAAGATAAAAAATAAAGTATGCATATTTAGTATCGCTGCATGTATAGCGACCTAACCTATAAATCCGTCACATTATTTAACCTGCACACTGAACATCGTAAAAACAAAAAAGTCACAGAATTGCGATTTTCATTCATCCCACAGCACATAAAACAAAATAAAAAGCTATCAAAAAGTCATAGAAACGCCAAATTAGTACCAATATAAACGTCAGTTCATCCCGCAAAAAAAGTCCTCAAACAGCTCAGTATATGGAAAAAAGTTATGGCTATCAGAAGATAGCGATGCATAAACATTGTTTTACACTATAAAAAAAGTGCTTCAACATAAAAAAAAAATAAAAAATTGGTATCGCCATAATCGAATCGACCCACGGCGTAAAACTGACTTGTCACATATACTGCATGGTAAGCGCTGTTAAAAGTAAAAATTAAAACCACTCCTAGGATTGCAATATTTTCTTTACCCTCCCTTCCAAAAAACGGATTTAAAAGCGATCAATAAGTCTCACTCTCCCCAAAATAATACCAATCTAAACAAAATTCAGCCGCAAAAAAAACCATACACAGCCTCCGTACACAGAAAAATAAAAATTTATGGGTACAAAAATATAACGTGCATAAATTGTTTTACCAAAAAAAATTAAAATACCCCCTCCCCTTTTTTTTTTTTTTGTTTTTTTTAAAAGCTGTCCAACTAAAAGCATGTAAATTGGGGTTTTCTTTGAAATTTGTTTTAAACCCCAGAGTATGGCTCTCAGGCTATGGCGATGAACAAAAAGTGTTTTCCTTTTTGAATAAATGAGTGTTTTTATTATGTAAAAGCAGTAAAACATGAAAAAATATACAAATTGGGTATCAGTGTAAATACCGATGGGGGCCCGCTGAAAACATACAAAAACATCCCGGGGTTTTGCTGTATTTTTTCCCCAACCTCCAAAAATTAAAAGTAAAAAAATGCAGAACCGGGGCGTTGCTAGGGCCCCAAAACACCCGGGGCTCGGGCCTTAAAGTTTTTCTGATTAGGGGGGGTGCACAGGGAATTTTTTTGTGTTCTTTGATGCGGAGTATATTTTCAGATAAAAACCCTTTGTATGTAGGTCAGGAAAATATAATGATTACACTGCTTTAAAATTAGTGACTACAGGAGAGTCTCTGAAGTTTTGTTCTCTTTCTTTTCTTCTTCCCCTCGGGCCCCGACGTATGAGTTTTTCACCTCCAAAAACTTTTCACTGAAAAATGTCAAAACAAAAAAATTTGACCCCTCTTTTTATAAACATTTCTCTCCCAATTTCTATTCTATACAAAATCGCATCTATGTGCCCCAATGGTAATAATTACCCCTTGTGGTAAATATTTGGCCCCATGCCGGGTAGTACCCACTGTAGCCATTTTGTAGCCCCCTCTAGCCCGGGTTTTTTGCCCCCTCTATCCGGTTACTCCCCTCTGTAGCTGGGTTTATGCCCCTTTAGGCATAATTGCCCCTATAGCCATAACATGTCCTTGTGTCAGGTTTTTACCCCCCCCCTGTACCCAGGTTACTGCCCCCCATAGAAAAAAAAACCCCCTTGTACCCCAGTGTATCCCACCCTGTACCAGTGAATGCCCCATTAGCCACAATGCCCCCTGAAAGCCGTGACTGCCCCCCTGTAGCCAGTGACTGCCCCCTGTAGCCAGTGACACCCCCCCTGTAGCCAGTGACTGCCCTTATCCATATATCCCCCCTGTAGCCAGTGAATGCCCCCTTAGCCATATATCCCCTGTACCCGTGTTTGCCCCCTGTGCCAGTTCTTCCCCCTGTACCTTTTATCCCCCCTTACCCATTATGCCACCTGTAGCCGTGTCTTGCCTCCGTGCCTTTTCCCCCCTGACCAGTGTCTTGCCCCCTGTCCCATTGGCCCCGTGCTGTGTCTTGTCCCTGACCATTTTGCCCCCTTGTAGCAGTGTTTGCCCCTGTGCCTTTGCCCCCTTGTACCGTGTCTTGCCCCTTTTAGATTAGCCCCCTGTACCCATTGCCCCCTTGTGCCAGTGTCGCCCCCCTTGTTGCCGTTTTTCCCCCCCCTTTTTTTTCCCCCCCCCCCAGTTTTCTTTTTAAAGGGCCCCCCCTTTTACCATTTTCCCCCCTTTTAGCCCTTTTTTCCCCCCCTTGTACCCATTCTTCCCCCCCTTTACCAGTGTCTTTTCCCTCCCCCCCTTTTTGTAGCCAGTGTCTTGCCCTGCCCCCTTGTAGCCAGTGTCTTCCCCCCTTGTAGCCTGTCTTCCCCCCCTTGTAGCCTTGTCTTGGGCCCTTTGCCCCCCCTTGTGCCATGTCTTGCCCTGCCCCCTTTTAGCCGTGTTTTGCCCTGCCCCCCCTTGTACCCAGTGTCTTTGCCTCCCCCCCTTGTAGCCAGGTCTTCCCCTGCCCCCTTGTAGCCAGTGTCTTGCCCGCCCCCCTTGTAGCCGTGTTTGCCCGCCCCTTGTGGGCCAGTGTTTCCCCTGCCCCCTTGTAGCCGTGTCTTGCCCCCCTTGTAGAGTGTCTTGCCCCCCTTGTACCAGTGTCGGCCCTGCCCCCCTTGTACCCCAGTGTCTTGCCCCCTTGTACCCAGGGTCTTGCCCTGCCCCCCTTGTACCAGTGTCTTCCCCCTTGCCCCCCTTGTCCCAGTGTCTTCCCCCCCCTTGACCCCAGTGTCTTCCCCCCTTGTCGCCTGTTTGCCCCCCTTGTAGCCAGTGTTTTGCCCCCCTTGTACCTGTGCTTGCCCCCCTTGTAGCTTGTCTTCCCCCCCCTTTACCAGTGTTTGTTTTGCCCCCTTGTAGCCAGTGTCTTGCCCTGCCCCCCGTACCCTGTCTTGCCCCCTTGTACCCGGTCTTGCCCTTGTGCCAGGGGTCTTGCCCCCCTTTTAGCCATGTTTTCCCCCCCTTTTTTGCCAGTGTTTTGCCCTGCCCCCTTGTAGCTAGTGTCTTCCCTTCCCCCCTTTAGATGTTTGCCCTCCCCCTTGTCCCAGTGTCTTCCCCCTGCCCCCCTTGTACCAGTGTCTTCCCCCCTTTTTAGCCAGTGCTTGCCCCCTTGTAGCCATGTTTTCCCTGCCCCCCTTGTACCAGTGTTTTCCCCCCCTTGTACCAGTGTCTTGCCCCCTTGTAGCAGTGTCTTCCCCCCCTTGTACCAGTGTCTTGCCCCCTGTACCCCGTGTCTTCCCTGCCCCCGTTGTACCCCATGTCTTCCCCCCTTGTACCCCAGTGTCTTGCCCCCTTGTAGCCAGTGTCTTGCCCTCCCCCCCGTTGTACCCGGTTTCCCCCCCTTGACCGTGTTTTTCCCCCCCTTGTAGCCGTGTTTGCCCTGCCCCCCTTGTAGCCAGTGTCTTGCCCCTTGTAGCCAGTGTCTTGCCCCCCTTGAGCCAGTGATTTGCCCCCTTGTAGCCAGTGTCTTGCCCCCTTTACCAGTGTTTGCCCCCCTTGTAGCCGGGTTTGTTTGCCCCCCTTGTCCCCAGTGGCTTTTCTTGCCCCCCTTGTAGCCAGTGTATTGCCCCCCTTGTAGCCATGTCTTGCCCCCCTTGTAGCCATGTCTTGCCCCCTTGAAAGCCGTGTCTTCCCCTGCCCCCCTTTTAGAATGTCTTCCCCTGCCCCCCCTTGTACCATTCCCTGCCCCCCGTGTAGCCATGTTTTTCCCCCCCTTGTAGCCATTTTGCCTTGCCCCCCCTTGTAGCCAGTGTCTTGCCTTGCCCCCCCTTGTAGCCAGTGTCTTGCCCTCCCCCCCTTGTACAGTGTCTTTCCCCCCTTGTAGCCGTGTTTGCCCCTTGCAGCAGTGTTTGCCCTGCCCCCTTTTTAGCCCAGTGTGCCCCCGCCCCTTGTAGCCAGTGTCTTCCCCCCATGTACCCATGTCTTGCCCCTTTTAGCCAGTGTCTTCCCCCCCTTTACCCATGTCTTGCCCTGCCCCCTTGTAGCCAGTGTCTTGCCCTGCCCCCCTTTGTTGCCTGTGTCTTGCCCCCCCTTGAGCCAGTGTCTTCCCCCCCCTTGTGCCAGTGTCTTGCCCTCCCCCCTTGTAGCCAGTGTCTTCCCCTCCCCCACTGTGCGTGTCTTCCCCCTTGTAGCCATGTCTTGCCCTCCCCCCCCTTGTACCATGTCTTGCCCCCCCCCCCTTGACCCAGTGTTTTGGGCCCCCCATTGCATGTTTGCCCCCATGTACCCCAGTGTCTTGCCCTCTTGAAGATCTTGCCCCCCTTGTACCCAGTGTTTGCCCCCTTGAAAAACCAGGTTGCCCCCTTGTAACCAGTGTTTGCCCTCCCCCCCTTGTGCCATGTCTTCCCCGCCCCCCTTTACCAGTGTCTTCCCCCCATGTAGCCGTGTTTTGCCCCCATGTACCCCAGTGTCTTGCCCCCTTGTAGCAGTCTTGCCCCCCCTTGTGCCAGGGTTTTCCCCCCCTTGAAACCCAGTGTCTTGCCCCTTGAACCAGTGTTTGCCCCCCTTGTAACCGTTTTCCCCCCTCCCCCCTTGAAACCCGTGTCTTGCCCTGCCCCCCTTGTAGCCATGTCTTCCCCCCTTGTACCCTGCTCCCCCCCTTTGTACCCATTTTGGCCCCCTTTACCAAGGTTTCCTCCCCCCCTTTGTACATTCTTCCCCGGGCCCCCCCTTTTAGCCATGCTTCCCTCCCCCAAATTTAAATTTTCCCTCCCCTTTTTAAACCATTCCCGCCCTCCCCCTTTACCATTTCCCCCCCCTTTTTCATTCCTTTCCCCCCCTTTACCAAAAATGCTTCCCCCCCCTTGTAGCCATGTCTTGCCCCTTGCCCCCCTTGTACCAGTTTGTTTGCCCCCCTTGTAGCCAGTGTTTGCCCGCCCCCTTTTACCCAGTGTCTTCCCCCTCCCTTGTCCCAGTTCCCCTGCCCCCTTGTAGCCATGTCTTCCCCCCTGCCCCTCCCCCCCCCCCCCCCCCCACCCCCCCATGCTTCCCCCCACCAGTTTTTCCCCCCCTTTGTACCCAGTGTTTTCCCTTTGCCCCCTTGTAGCCGTTTTGCCCGCCCCCCTTGTAGCCATGTCTTGCCTCCCCCCCTTGTAGCCATGTTTGCCCCTTTGCCAGTGTTTGCCCTCCCCCCCCTGTAGCCATGTTTGCCCTGCCCCCTTGTAGGCAGGTCTTGCCCCCTTGTAGCCAGGTTTGCCCTCCCCCCTTTTGTAGCCAGTGTCTTGCCCCCCCCCCCCTTGTAGCCAGTGTTTGCCCCCATGTACCAGTTCTTGCCCCCCTTTGTAGCCAGTGTCTTGCCCCCCTTGTAGCCGGTCTTGCCCCCCTTGTAGCAGTGTCTTCCCCTGCCCCCCTTGTAGCCAGTGTTTTGCCCCGCCCCCCTTTAGCCATTCTTCCCCCGCCCCCCTTGTACCCAGTGTTTGCCCCCCTTTGTACCCAGTGTCTTGCCCTGCCCCCTTTGGGGTCCAGTGTCTTGCCCCCTTTTTTGCCAGTGTCTTCCCCGGCCCCCCTTTGTAGCCAGTGTCTTGCCCCCGCCCCCTGTAGCCAGTGTCTTCCCCCCATGGCGGGTTCTTCCCCCCATTAGCCGTTCTTGCCCCCCTTGTAGCCGTCTTGCCCCCCTTGTGCCAGGGGTCTTGCCCCCCTTGTAACCCAGTGCCCCCTTTCCCCCCCCTTGTAACCATGTCTTGGGCCCCCTGCCCCCTTTTGTACCCAGTGTTTGCCCCCTTGTAGGCCGGGTGGGTCTGCCCCCCTTTGTACCCATGTCTTGCCCTGCCCCCTTGTAGCCAGTGTCTTGCCATGCCCCCCTTGTACCCGTGTTTGCCCCCCTTGTAGCCAGTGTTTTTTCCCCCCCCTTGTAGCCAGTGTATTGCCCTGCCCCCTTGTAGCCGTGCTTGCCCTGCCCCCTTGTAGCCGTGTCTTGCCCTGCCCCCCATGTAGCCAGTGTCTTGCCCCCTTTGTAGCCGGGTGTCTTGCCTGCCCCCCTTGTAGCCATTCTTGCCCCCCTTGTAGCCAGTGTCTTCCCCCCTTGTAGCCAGTGTTTTTCCCTGCCCCCTTTAGCCGTGTCTTCCCCCTCCCCCCTTGTACCCAGTGCCTTGCCCCCTTGTACCCCAAAAGGGGGGCGTGACCCCCCAAAAAACTCGCTGACCGCGTAGGGGTGGGGACGAAAAAAACAGCCAGCTTCGGCAGGTCAGCTTGAGTGCTTTGAGGGGACCCCAAAAGCACGAGATACCGGCGTCCGCAGATTTCGTCTGGATCGGGGCTCGGAACCCAGGGCGTATCATGGTTGCGGGTTTTTACATAGTGTCATTAAGACTTTTCCTTTTTAAAAGTTGCAAAATTACACTTGTGTTATTGCCTAAAATAATTTTTAAAAAAATATTATTTGGGTAAAGTATCCTATGAGCAGATGCAAATTGAATAATCGTGTATATCGGAAACAGCCCATTGTGATGCCCAGCAATAGTTTATTGTAAAAGGTAGACGTGAACAACACCTTCAAACTGTGAGCAGATGCACAAGAGAGACTTTAAGTTGCATTTTAGTCCTGGGGATCAGGGAGGAAATCATACGTATACTCGTATTGTAGCTTCAGTGAGGTTTCAACCGTCTAGATCAGTGTTTAAAACTCAATATTTGTAACAGAATTTATCATATCAATATTCTTCCTACAGTCAAAAACTTATAAAACTGTTGTGCTGCTGCCATCATGTGGAGATCTAGTGGTGCTGCTTGTTTTACCGAATTCCCGGGGGGTGAATTTTTAAAATATTGTTGGCAAAATTAAAAATGGCAAGGTCTTAGTGAAGGAAAACCCCAAAAACCCACATTGGGGTTTATTCTCAAAAAAAAAAACGACAGCCAAAGGGCCAGGAAAACTCCAGGACTTTCCATGCCATTTAGAAACAGGTGCCAAAACCGTTACGATAAATTGGGCCAAAATTTAAAAGAATTAATTTTTGAGGATTCATTCTATTATGGAACAACTACAGTGCTGTCGGTCAATCCAAAATGTCTTAAACTTAAAACCAAAAATTTTAAAGGATTTTGGGGTTGTTTTGGGAAATTTATGGGTTGTTCTAATTATTTGGGGGGAAAACAATGTTTGATAAAATTATTGCTTAAAAAAAAATGAAAATTTGCTCCATTATTTTTCTTTTTTTATTGGGCCTTTTTTTCCCCCCGGCTTTTTCTGGGATGATTGGAGCCCCTACTGGTGCCCTATTTTTCGCTGCAGTACGGCTCCCCTCCGTCCCAGAAAAAAAAACCCTGAAAAAAGTGAAAACAATAAAAAAGGCTCACTCTAGGGGAACTGTGGATTTTTTTGCGCTCAGCGAATCCCCAGGGTGGGGAGAAAGTGACATGCACATTTATTTCCCGGGGAATCCCCCAAGGATAATGCCATGTCTATGGGGGCCCGGGGCTGCGCCCCGCCCCCCTTATTCAAGCCCACTTGCGGGGAAAACCTCCCACAATTAGGCTTGATAAGCCGTTTGGGTGAACCAGCCCTAATAAAATCTAGAAAAATTAAAAAAATTTACAAAAAAAAAAAAAAAAATAGTGTTCAATTAAAACCCTCCTTCTTTTCAATAACTTTAAAAGGGGTTTTATGTTGTTGGCATTGGTATTTTTTTATAATAGAAAAAAAAAAAGAAATCGCTCACCCCTTGATCGCCCCTACATTGGGGTGCACAGTGAACGTCTATCGTACATTGCTTGTCGCTAACAAAAGGCCCGATGGTCACTTATTGTGGGCCCATGATTGGCTTTTTTCACATTTTAGCACGTGCACAATGACGTTCACTGTGCAGACAGCTGACCCACGAGCTGTTGTAAATCTTAATCCAAAAAGGTAGAAAAATAATGCGGGGGTCACCGATCTTCTTTTAAAGCCCTTTTTTATAAAACACCACTATCACACCCCACAAATTTTGTGCTTGTTTCCCACGATATGTGTTTATAATAAAAGGCTTTATAAAAAGAAGAAGATGGGTGAGGGGTGCCCCTTATATTTTTACCCTTTGGATTACATTGGGACTTTTCTATTAAAAACGGCCCGCTGAAATTGTTTTTGCGGGGGGTTTGAATTTAAAAAATTTAATTTCCTCATGGAGTGAATCATTGGTTGGTTTCCCCCCCATTGTCTTGAGTTCTGTTTTGTAAATCTTTGACAAACATTTTAAAAGGGGAACCCGTCACATAGATTTTTGCCCCCTTGCTGGAGGCAGCACAAGCTGGTAGACCTACTGTTTCCCGCGCTGTGTCCCTTTAAAATTTTAAATGCGCAGTTTTAGAGCATTTACCACAAAACTTATTTAGGCAGGTGTTAGCTCCCACCCCCCAAAAAGGTAGCTCCGCCCCACAGTTATTCACATGTTTCTACCCATTTCAAAATAATAGGTTTTTCCATTTTAGGTAGGGGGGCACCTCAGAGGGCGGGGGTTTTAAAAAAACTGACAAAAAGAAGGACTCTTTGAAAGACTTTTGGTTGAATACTGCAGATTTGAGCAATAAATACACGAAAAAAATAAGCTCTTACGAAAAGGGCAAGCACTGAAACAGCAAGTCTGACACTAGCTTGTTCGTCTTCGCAAGGGGGGCAAAAAAAATTGCGAAGGTTCCCCTTTAACTTTCGTCGCGCAACCCAACCCCCCCGATACTGTTTCCCCAGGGGGTGGAAGGCAATGTTCACACGGCTAAATTTCGGGCGGATTTCACCCCGCAATTTTCCCTGCCTGGGCAGCGGGGGGGGGTGGGGGGGCAGCTCGCCGGCCATAGACACTGTTCACGGCGATACATGCCCTAAATAATGTGCAAAGTACTTTCTCCCCCCTTGGCGTATTTCCGAGGGGGAGGGACGAAACCCTAGTTCTCTATGAGAACTGTGGTTACCGTAAAGCTGGACGGATTCCAGCCAACCGGCAAATACGGCCGCATACGGCCAATCTGTCCAAAATAAGCCGTTGAACGGCCCCTAAAAATTCCCGTTTAAGAAGACCCCAAAAAAGTTTTCAATAGGGGTTTTGTGGTAAGGATGGGGACAGTCATTATTCTTTTTATTTAAGGCCTCCATTGACTAAAACTATGATGCATGTGAGAAGCATTAGTCTGCATAAAAAAGGTTTTCTTAAAAGATGCAGACTATTTTCCCGTACCACTGCTTGAAGAAAGGGTTTTTAAATCTAGGAGGTTTTGGGGGTTTACTTTGATTCATCTTTAACCAAAAAAAGGGACAATTGTTTATCTATAAAAAATACCAGCCCCTGCAGTATCACGCTCCCCCGTACTGGGCCCCCAGATGAATTGGAGGTTTTTTTCCTTACGATCCACAAGGCCCTTTGTCCATCCAGGAAAAATTATCTCAAAAATTAGAAAAATAAAAAATCTGTCCCGGGGTTTTTTGGCCCCCGTTTTGACGTTTTTAAAAAGATGCTCTGTTCAAATGGGGCCGGGGATTCAGCCCTTTTTCCTTTACCTGTCCTGGCATGAAACCTTGCAATTTTGGGCACTCCAGGGAGGTTTTCAGTTTCAATACGACGAATGGAGGGGTAATGGTTCCTGGTTATTTCATGTTTTATTTCTCTCAAATTTTGGCCGGTAATTTGCGTCTTTTTTTCTCAACACGTATCTGTTAACCATTTGCAACAAAGCAATTGATAGTTCTATAATCACACCCCAATATCTTATACGTTTTAAGAGTGCACCCATCCCTATGAAAGGCTTAAAGGGGTTTTGCCACGATCTCATTTCATACCTCCTGAATCCAGCTCTTCAGCTCTGGGTGCTCAGAAGGGGGCGTGTGTGATTTGTTTGAATTGCATATCATGTGACCCAGCAGGATGACATCACAAGGCCTTTCCTCTCTCTAGTTAAAGAAGGGTCTGTTTATATATAAAGCTGTGAATAGCTACATTGTAGCTCAGAGGTAATATTTTTGCTTTACAGCACAAGGGTTCTTGGTTCAAATCCCTGCTGGAAATTATCCTGTGGATTTTTTTTTCCACTTTATCAATGCACGTACCTGACTGAGGGTTCTTTTTTTATTTGCACTGTTTGACTTATTACTAAGGAGTCCAAAGGACAGGAGTAGAATGACGGCACCTGGAGTTTTAACACTCAGTAGCTACCTGAGAAGAGAGGTGATGTCTGACCAGGACCGAGGAGCTCTCAGCCCTGGTCATATCCCCTGAAGATGAGCTGTAAACAATGGATCACTGAAGAAGCAGCTAAAACAAAAATGGTGCAGAATTTTTAATGATGAATGGTGAAAATGTTTATTATTTAATTTTCAAACTTCCCGCGTCAATTTTACTTTGTGGCAAAACCCCTTTAATAACTTAAAGGGGTTTGGCCACGAAGTAAAATTGACGTGGGAAGCTTGCAAATGAAAAACATTTTCACCATTCATTATTATTACAAGTTCTGCACTGTTTTTGTATTAGCTGCTCCTTCAGTGATCCATTGTTTACAGCTCGTCTCCAGGGGATACGACCAAGGCTGAGAGCTCCTCACTCCTAGTCAGACATCACTTCTCCTCTCAGGCAGCTACTGAGTGTTGAACCACAGGTGCTGTCACTCTACTCCCGTCCTCTGTACTCCTTAGTAATTAAGTTCAAACAGTGAAAGGATAAAATAAAAAAAAAGAAACCTCAATGAAGGTATTGCAGGGCCACCCATCAGAAATTTTGGGGCCCCATACAGCTGGGGGCGTCTGCCCCCCCCCCCCCCGACCCACCCAACCCAACTCCCTGCTCCTCCGTCTCCCTCCTCATCCCCGGCCGTAGCGACAGAGCCCCACCCAACCCCCCGCCCACAACCAAGCCCCCCCCACAAAAAAAAAAAATTTTTTTGGATCTAAAGAAAAAAAAATGCAATTGTGCCATTGTTTTTTTATTTAGTTCTCGCTGGGTTATACAAGGTCCGGAAATACCTCCACATGTCACCACTATAATGTTACTGGCAAAGCCAGTATACCCAGACCAATATTGTCAAGCAACAATATATAAATTCTAAATAATGCCGTCACCTATCACAAACATATACTGACTAGCACCCACCTTTATGTTATTGACTAAACCAGTATACCAAGACCAAATTTACCCTACAAAACAAGAACAATATACAAGCACCTAATAATCCCGCCCGTCATCATCACCACCATATCTCCAACATAACAATACTGAATAATACCGCCATACTGCTAGTGATTATAAACCATCACACCAAACCAATATTTCCTCCTTACAGTGCCCCTTAGTGGTAGAATTACCAGGTACACAGGTGCTCTGCAAATAGTTTACTTACATTTTGGGCCTCTCAGGTGACGTCTTGTCTGAGGAGTCATTCATTTTTCCCCGTTTCTTCTCTATTCGGTCCAGACCTCCTGATAATTTTGCCCCGTCACCACTCGTCCCCCCAGAAATTAGGGCCCCCTGTAGGCCCATAGTTTTTTACCCCCCCCCCCCCCAGTATTAGTGGCCCCCTGTAGGCTTGTGTTTCCCCCCCCCGTATTAGGGCCCCCTGGAGGTATAGTTTCCCCCCCCCAGTAGGTAGGCCCCCTGTAGGCTTTGTTTCCCCCCCAGTTTTAGGGGCCCCCACTGTATGATAGTTTACCCCCCCCCAGTATTAACGCCCCCTGTGGGCATAGTTTCTCCCACCCCAGTATTAGGGCCCCCCTTTGTAGGCTTTGTTCTTCCCCCCCCAGTATTGGGGCCCCCCCCTGGTAGGCATAGTTTCCCCCCCCCACTATTACGGCCCCCTGTAGGCCATAGTTCCCGCGCCCCAGTATTAGGGCCCCCTGTAGGCCATAGTTTTCCCCCCCCCCATATTAGGGCCCCCCTGTAGGCAGTCCCCCCCCCAGTAATTAGGGCCCCCTGTAGGCATAGTTCCGGCCCCCCGTATTAGGCCCCCTGTAGGCATAGTTCCCCCCCCCCCATTTAATTAAGGCCCCTGTAGGCATAGTTCCCCCCCCCCCCAGTATTATGCCCTCTGTAGGCATAGTTCCCCACCCCAGTATTAGGGCCCCCGGTAGGCATAGTTCCCCCCCCCCCCCAGTATTTGGACCCCCTGTATGCATAGTTCCCCCCCCCCCCAGTATTAGGGCCCCCTGTAGGCATAGTTTCCCCCCCCCAGTATTAGGGCCCCCTGTAGGCATAGTTCCCCCCCTCCCGAGTAATAGGGCCCGCTGTAGGTATAGTCCCCCCCCCTACAGTAAGGGCCCCCTGTAGGTGTATTCCCCCCCTTTACAGTATTAGGGCCCCCTGTATGTATAATTCCCTCCCCCCCTTCAGGGCCCCCTGTAGGCTGGGCTGCCTAAAGGCCCCCCACGGTTAAGACTGGGGCTTGGGCTGCCTAAGGGGGGCCTCCCACAGTTATGGATGGATGGCCGGGCACCCCTTCAGGAGGAGGTCCCGGCTGGCTCAGCTGCGCTCCACTGACAAATCCCCCCCCCCCCCTCCGTACACTTGCCGCCTTCCCCGGGCAGGTACCATGTAGAGCGCGGCGCTCGGCTGCGCTGTGCTCTACAGTGAGAGAAAAAAAAAGCACAAGATGAAATAAGCGGGCCCCTTATTTCCCCCAGGCCCGGTACAGGTGTACGGGTTGTACCCCCTGTACGGCGGCCCTGGGTATATGCATGGATAAAGAGAAAAAAAAAAAAAACAGGTTTGTTTCCTGCAGGGATTTGAACCTAGGACCCTTGTGCCTGGAGGCAAAAGCTTTACCTCTCAGCTACTCACAATGCTTTACATAAACAGACCTTTCTTTGACTACAGAGAGGAAGGACCTGGTGATGTCATCCTGCAGGGTCACATGATATGCAATTAAACAAATCACACACGCTTCCTTCTGAGCGCACAGAGCTGAAGAGCTGGATTCAGGAGGTATGAAATGAGATCGTGGCAAAACCCTTTTAAGCCTTTCATAGGGATCGTGCACTCTTAAAACTTATAAGATATTAGGGTGTGATTATAGAACTATCAATTGCTTTGTTGCAAATGGTTAACAGATACGTGTTGAGAAAAAAAAAAGACGCAAATTACCGGCCAAAGATTTGAGAGAAATCAAACTTGAAATAACCAGGAAGCCATTATCCTCCAGTTCTGTCGTATTTGAAAACTGCAACCTCCCTGGAGTGCCCAGAATTGCAAGGTTTTCAGTGCTCAGAGACATGGTCAAGGTAAGAAGGCTGAATCCCGGCCACCATTGAACAAGATGCATCATTTAAAAACGTCAAAACTGGGCCAAGAAATATCCGGAGACAGATTTTTCTATAGTTTTCTAGATTCTTGAGATAAGTTACTCTGGATGGACAGAATGGCCTGTGGTTGGATCAGTAACGGTCAAAAACCTCCAATTCATCTCGGAGGCCAGTACGGTGGAGCCGTGATACTGCTATGGGCTGGTATTGTTATAGATAAACTAATTGTACCTTCTTGTGTTAAAGATTGAATCAAAGTAAACTCCCAAACCTCCTAGCAGTTTAGAGAAGACCCTTTCTTCAAGCAGTGGTACAGGAAATAGTCTGCATCTTTTAAGAAAACCATGATTTTTATGCAGAACAATGCTTCATCACATGCATCATAGTAGTGGCTAGTCAATGGAGGCCTTAAAGTTGAAAGAATAATGACATGTCCCCATCCTTACCTGATCTAAACCCTATTGAGAACTTGTGGGGTCTTCTTAAACAGGAGATTTACAGGTAAGGAAAGCAATCCACCTCTCGGAACAGTATCTGGGGGGTTGTGGTTGCTGCTGCACAGAAAGTTAAATGTGTTATCTGAGACTTACAAAAGCTCTTTGGTCAGCGGTCTGCACAGTTAACGTCATTGTTCACGTGCTATATGTGCAGCCAATCATAGGCCACAACGACATGTGCACATGACCACTCTGGCCTGTGATTGGCTGCACATTGCACATGTACGATGGACGTTCACTGTGCAGCCGGAATGTACGGGTCAGCGACCGGGACGGAAAGGGAGCGTCATGGAGGAAAAACATTTTCACCATTCATTATTATTACAAGTTCTGCACTGTTTTTGTATTAGCTGCTCCTTCAGTGATCCATTGTTTACAGCTCGTCTCCAGTGGATACGACCAGGGTGAGAGCTCCTCACTCCTGGTCAAAAACAGGCCCAGGACATCAACTTTTTCCCCCTCAGGCAGCTACTGAGTGTTGAACCACAGGTGCTGTCACTCTACTCCCGTCCTCTGTACTCCTTAGTAATTATTCAAACAGTGCAAATAAATAAAAAAAGAAACCTCAATGAGGTATGTGCATGGATAAAGAGAGAGAAAAAAAAAAAAAAAACAGGTTTCCTGCAGGGATTTGAACCTAGGACCCTTGTGCCTGGAGGCAAAAGCTTTACCTCTCAGCTACTCACAATGCTTTACATAAACAGACCTTTCATTGACTACAGAGAGGAAGGACCTGGTGATGTCATCCTGCAGGGTCACATGATATGCAATTAAAACATATCCTTCTGAGCGCACAGAGCTGAAGAGCTGGATGCCGGGCTGTGGAGTCGGTAAGCCAAAGTCCCGACTCCAACTTCTCAATTTCCCCTAACCCCGACTCCCTCATACATATAAGATAACTTAATTTAAGCTTTTTATCATCCTTATGATACAATAATCAAGCTATTTAGGTAGAATATAAAATATATTTATTGGAATAAAAACTTTAGAACACAAAAAACTTTATTAAATTGCAAATATGCAAAACGCTGCGTAAGTGGGGAAAAAAAACAGTTTTCAAACAACAACGTCCTGAATAACATTTGTGGAGTCTATTAAATTTGTTCTGAGAAAAAGAAATTGCCTCCATCAGATCCTCTTTAATATGACCTCAAATCTGATCGAATTATTTTAAGGCAAAAAGAACAGCCTCTCTAAAATAATTTGGGGTTTTGGTGGAAAAAGCGGTGACCACATGGGCAACATCTCTAACAATCTCGGGGTTAAAAGGAAATTGCTCATGCACAGTCAGTTTTGATGATGGGGTTGAACTCTTCTACTTCTTTGAGAGCAAGTGAAAAAATTTTGTTTAAAAATACAGTCAGTTGTTTCCCTGTGGGAGTGGAATCTTTTTCCCTGCGGCAACGTTTTTGCCTGCTCCATGTCACCCAAAAATACTTTTCAAAGTTAAACTTTTCATCTGATGAGGCTGAGATATGGCAGCCACTGGCAAGCCCCAATTCCTTTCTTCCTTTGGCAGTCCTGTAGCCCACTCATCCTAATTGCTACCTCAGTCAGAGCTTCTTTCCTTTAGTAATCTGTTGATCATCCAGCAATATACGATGACTTGGGTCCACATAAACAGCTGCCAAAAGAATTTTATTAAATCTAATAGCAGTGTC
This sequence comes from Phyllomedusa bahiana, assembly GCA_025379985.1. Lineage (NCBI taxonomy): Eukaryota > Metazoa > Chordata > Amphibia > Anura > Hylidae > Phyllomedusa > Phyllomedusa bahiana. Next base: position 34,523 of record JAODAL010004861.1, read on the forward strand.
TCTCTCCTTTTCATTGAAGCAGCAATCCCATCTGCGATTCGCCTCCTTGCAAAAAGCAAGTTCTTCCACTCCTTTATGAAAGTTCCAGGATTAAATCCTCAGCTTGTAATTTTTTAGTCACTGGGGAATGGATGTTGAAGCGGGTTCTTTTAAAATTCAGCCACCTGTGCCCATTGACCCTCATTTAGTGTTACCTGAGGGTTGGCAGTGTCTACACAAAAAAAGGTTTCAGCTCAACTAATCGTTCACCCTCAAATAAGTACTGCCCCACCAAATGGCTTGATCTAAATTGCCCCTTTCCCAGCACGTCTCTTCAAGATAGGAATCAATTTTAGGGGTTCGGGCGGGCATAGCCAATTGCCTCACCTTGCCAATCAATTTCCCAGATGTCCCTCTTGCAGACTGTCTCTTATCGCCAAGCTGCAGTGTGTGCACACGGCATGTGATACATATGACAGAATTTTGAAGCAGCTTCAGCAAGATCTAATTCTAGAGTATCTGTTGCTGTTGTTTGTAGGAATATCTGTTTGTTCCTCGTTACAAGATCAGGACTGTGGGCCTTCCATCTCACACATACTTAATCCAACGTTTTCTTCTAACTGTTGTTCACCTTCCTTATACTCATATCTCTTTTAATTGTAGTGTCATATTTGAAGCATTGTCTTTTTACAATAGCAAGAAATTTTTCTTTTTTGAGTTCATAATCTTGCAGAACATTTTCCACTAAGGCCTGGAGAAACTGACTGGTGTGATGAGCTTTAGGTCCTTTACTGCCAGCGTCTTGGTAACTAATTTTTTGTTGTCCAAAACAAATCGAACATTTATAGCAAAATATTCACTCTGTTGACGTGTGCAGGCATCTATTTTAAGATATATAAAGTGTCCTTGAGAATTTTTTAAGATCTTCTTTTTGGTTAAAGGCTTCTTCAATCACTAATTTTTTAATACTTTCTCTTTCCAGAGAAACACCAAGTTGGGCCATTTCTCCATTAAGAGCTGTAAAAGCTGGTTGACCAATAATGATAATGTTAACCGGTCCCTTCACAACAAGCTGTATGAGCTGTCTTGTTAAACACATCTGCTGTCATTGTTACAGTAATTTTGGGCACTTACAAAATATCTTGTTACTGATGTTTGAGACCTCTTTCGTCCTCCTTTGCCCGGCGGGGAAATGCTGGGCACTGGTTTTTTTGGTGGTCATTCTGATCCTTCTCAGTCACAGATTTGAAAACTTCTGGGTGGAAGCGGGTTTAAATGTCTTTTTAGATTGGAAGCTCTTGTAGGAGCGTTTTTATCGCTTCCTGAATATGCACTGATTTTGACATCACAGCATTTGTTTTCATCTGGGTCATATCTTACACTGGGCACACAAAATATTTTTTATCTTCCCTCAGTGTGAAATGCGCAAAGGGCAGCTGGGCTTCATAGGAAGCTTCTTAGACATTTTATAATAATATAAATTGTCCCAAATAATTTTGTCCTATGAAAAAAAAAAAAGGTATATTGTAATCTCTGAAGAATAGCGAGTATAACTTTGGGTAGAAATAAAACAAACTTTGCATAAATCAATAGTACAAAATATGTCATGACAAATAAAAAATTTGTAATATGTGTTTTATTAGATATCTTTATGCTGACTTTCAGTATCAGGCTTTTCTCTGGATACAGGGCCTGATGTAAAGAAAACGGTCTTGGTCTAAAACTTTCTTTTTTGCCCATAGCAACCAATCAGAGCTTGCTTTAATTTCCACAGCACTAATAAAAGGGGAGCTCTGTTGGTTGCTAGGGCAACAAAAACTTCTACACCCAGACAGTTTTCATACATCAGGCCCTGGGTTTTTTTACTCATACTGCTTCACAGTCTACAAAGTGAAATACTAGCAGTGCTTTGGCAACAGCTTTTACAACTACAGTACTTTCTCACATGTGTGTTTCTGTTTTCTAAATATGAGATGTTAAAAAACAGTTTCCCCCCTTTTAAAATTTTATGTATAGCATATATAACCATCAGAGCAGCTAATCTCTCCAAACAAGAGCTCAGAGAAGCAAGAAAAAAAACATGAAGCATACAGAGAGAACATATTAAATGGACAATTGGGTTTTTATGCACAGTTTATTGAAAGTTTAGATATCTAAGAAGTACTTGCCTTAAAGGTGTTTTCTCAGCACCCCATGATTCACTGGCTGACAAGCAGTCACTCTGTTCCTCAGGCTGTGGGTGGGTCTCCAGCAGTGATTAGTATAAAATTAACTTCAAGCCCTTCTTCCAAAGAGCAGGAAAATTGTGTTCTCCAAAAACAATTACAGATAAAGGTCAAGCTTTCCAGTCCCTCACATCACAACACTTGTATACTTTGCTTATGCAGATAATGGTGCTAAACCTTGTAAGTTCACTCAGAACTCAGTTTCCCCTCATCCGTGGGGGGGTGAGGTTACTCTCCCCTTTAAACTAATCAGATAAACAGCTTTCTGGTATGCAGGTTACCATAGAAACCTGTGTGCAGTGAGAGACTGCTGAAACTGTCTATAGTTCATGAAGTTTAAAATCTACTGACCAAAATATTTACAAATGTTGTCTATAACAGTCCCTTTATGTAGTAAGCAAACTTCTTTAATCCTGTTTTCTCTAGCAGGTCTGTGATAGTGCAGCCATTTTCCCTTTCCCCGTGCTTTTTCCTCTGAAACTGTAGCAAGAAGCTTCACAACTGAGCATGTACAAAAGTGCAGCACACATTCATTTCAATTTAAGAGCCTAGATGCTTATATAAAAGGGAAAAGAGCAGACCTTTTACAGGACATTTCATTATTTTTTACAATTCTTATGAAAATATATTTCAGCACATACTGCAATGAACTAACTGGACCCAAATTTTTTAAATATTTTGGGAGTCGGTCTATTTTATTCCGACTCCACCAAAATGGGCTCCGACTCCGACTCCACAGCCCTGGCTGGATGCAGGAGGTATGAAATGAGATCGTGGCAAAACCCCTTTAAGAATTTCAGAGTCCGTTAAATTTTTGGCCCATTTAGCCCCCAAAAAAGCTACCTAGTAAGGTGCAGAATTAACCCTTTACGGACATTGGACATACTAATACAGCCTAGTGTCTGTAAGGGGCATAGGTAGCGGGTGACTGCTGCTAATTGCAGTTGACACCCGTTGATAACACCACCAAATGGAGCCGGCTCCATTCCTTGCTGCTTAACCCCTTAGGTGTCGCGGGATCCCAGCGGCGAGATCGCAGTCTGCTGATCGGTTTACATGGCAACTGGAAGCTTTGTGAAGGCTTTCATCACCGCCATGTTTTCTCTTTTACTAATTTCTGTAGTAAGTACCAGTCATAAGTTTAGACAAACCTTTTCATTTCATGTTTGTTTTTCTCCTCCTACATTGTAGGTTCATATTGAAGATGTGCTAAACAGGTTTTATATTTTAGGTTCTGTAGAACAACCCAATTTTGCTTTGATGACAGATTTGCACACTCTTGGCATTCTCTCATTCAGGTTCAGAGATAGTCACTAGGAATGGTTTTCAATAACAGCTATGCCTTGTCATTTATTTGATGAATTTGTTGCCTATGTAAGGTCCTATTTACATCACATTTATATATCAGTCCCTGGTATCTGGATAGCTTGAAAACTATCCTTATGGCTACTAAAAATGTATAGGGTAAACATTGTCAAAATTGGACTAGACTTGCCCTATTTACTGAACACATATGCTCTATTTATCGGGTATACAACAGTGTTGGAGAGATTTTCTCTTAACAGTTAAAGGCAACCCTGTTACCCAAGCCAAGAAATCATCAGATATAAAGTTAGTGTATTGCCTATATGACTCTTAGGCGGGTAATCTCTGTAACTGTGCTGAAACTCTGGGGGCAACTCTGGCCACAAGCTGAAGTTTCAGTTTTTGCCCTTAAAGTAACGATAGGACAGCATTGATAGTCGGCTTAAGAATTCAGCTCCATCCCTTAGTACCAAGCTGTTCCTGCTTTTCAGTTCTGTCAAAGTACTGGCAGTACCCAATGATTTTACTGCATTTAATGTAATGTTGCTCTGTGTCAAATGTGTGGCTCTTGATCCACATATAAAAAGGCACAACACGTACTTCAGCATAGAAGCTTTATTTTAAAAACACAAAATATACATATACTGTTTATGTATGTATATATATATATATATATATATATATATATATATATATATATATATTAATACACACACACACACACACACACACACACACACAACACAGTCAGTCCCCAGGTTAAAAACGGGATAGGGACTGTAGGTTTGTTCTTAAGTTGCATTTGTATGTGAGTCGGAACAGGTATGTTTGTTAAATGTAATTCCAGCAAAATATAATTTTTTTTAGTTTTGGATAGTGCAGGGAAGGGTTTTTACATTTGTTTTGCTGTTTGTGCCCTTTTTTTTTTTAAAGTTTTCACCTAACGTTTTGTATCGCATGTGCAGCTGTGGCATGCTGGCACTTGGTTATCATGGGGCGTAACTCAGTGTTGAATGTCAGCCACGTCCCATAAGTCTCCGTTTGTAACTAGGGGACGTATGCAAGATGGAATGATGTAAGTCGGGGACTGTATATATTATATATATATATATTTTTTTTTTAAAGCGATCTCATAACGTTATTTACAGATACATGCCTTTTGAGTAGCTTGGAATCTCAATGCCAGCTTTACAGTGCATAAGATGCTACCCCTAAGGCTATGTTCACATATGTCTGTTTAGCATGTATGACGGCAAAAAAAAATAAAAAAGCAGAGACTATCCTAGTAAACTATGCTATTCCATACAACAGTATCGGGTAAGAAAAAGAAAGCATGCATTAAAAACATGATTCTTTTATAATGGCACCAGATTGGTGACAGATGCTTCTATATGGCCTCAGTTAAAAATCCATGTTCTGTTGTAAAGCTTAAAGAGGCTATAACCATGATGTGAACCGAGCCTAAACCGCATCTTTATGGAATGTGAACGCACTTGTAGTGTTGGTGACCCCTTCTCATATGTCGTGATGAGAGTCCCCTGGCCGGTAATTAATTGCGAGAGTTGTCCTACTGTCAATTGGTTATGTGCAGAGAGCATAAGTCATCAATTTATTTACAACTCTGCTGCCAATGAGAAGTCTATAGGGGTAAATGAGTACTGCATATTTGTGCTAGATGAGGCCAGTAGGGTGATGGTTAGATCCAGGCTATAAGCTAGGAATTGCGGTATGGTATAGAAGAGTTGTCTCCTTGTCTGCACCAAGCTGAACACAATTACTGCAATAAGCGTCTTACAAGATATACAGGATGATCAACAGTTATTCACGTTTATGGTCTGTAGACGTGCAAACCAATCCGAGGCTCAGCATGAAGGTGGGCGCTCCGCTCAGTTGTCCTTCTTTCTATCTCTAGCAGCTTTCCTTTTCTTTTGCAAAGTTTTAAGTTCCGTCATTACAGACAATGTCTTATATACCCAATGTACCTGAAATACAGACAAAAAACAAACATAATCCTGTCAATCAAGAGTGTACAAAACGGTCATGTAAGGGAAGCATGGTAAGATAGGAAACACCTCTTAACTTAGGACTATAACACTGGGGAACACTCATTGGGCCACACTGTCTTGCTGGAAGATTCCATCCGCCCCAGAGAAGACAATCACCATGTATCGGGGTACGTTGCCTTCCACATAGATGAGTGGGCTAAGAAAAAGGCCACAGAAACGTTCACCAGACAATAACGTTGTCACCATCAGCTTGTGTTCTTCCAGCATTAGTTGAAGGGTGTTTGTTCTGATGTTTCTCACCTGATACGTCAACATCCATCCATACAATGAAGCAGAAAACGTAGAAGTCTGAAACTGCCATAAAAATTGAAGTCTTTTCTCCTGATGCAACTTAGTTTGCAGAAGTGCAGTGACCTCCATCTGCTTCGGGGGCCCCGTATGCAGTAGGGTTCACTGAATTGTTCTAGCTCCCTGGTTCATTTTGATGGGGAGCCGTTCCACTAAAGCATGCTGGTTTGCCCTTGCACACCTTCGTAGCTGACGTTCACCTCCCCTATCAATGGCACGTGGAGCTCCCCAAATTTCAATGCTGCTTATTCACAATGGTGCCATTTGTCCTCTCACAACATACTTGTACCACAGGAGCACACATACTGTTCACAAACTGTGCAATTTCAGAAATACTGCCTCCCTGCACCAAAAGCCAATAATAAGCTTTTTCGCAGCTCTAATAATTTAACAGAAGTGATGGATACGTATGCAGACAGCCCATCGCACACTTTATATACCTACCAAGCCAGCTTACCACACCTGGCTTCCTTCATGAGCTAAGTACGTCTGATGTCGATAATAGGAAGTGGTCATAATGTGGCGTGACTCGGCTGTGCCTGATCAGAATGCCTGAAGCTTTGAAATGCTATTAATAGCTACTTAAAAGTAATTCAGATTGTTTCTAGTAGCTAAAATATCATTTACATCATTTATTGCTTCCCTACGGCCCCCTTTGGTGCTGTTGAGAACCAACTTTGGAGAATCAGTCTCCTTCCCCCATATAATATAGGATCTTTTTTTTCTGTCGTCTTCTCGGCTATACTGCCATGCTACTCTAGAGGCTCTACTCCTTCCCTGATAAACTGTACAGAAATCAATTTCTAATGGCTAGTCTGCAGTGTCTAGAGGATCACTCTGCAGAGACCTGCTAGTTGGGAGAGTAACCGAGCATGTGGGTCCACCAGAAAACAGCTCCTTAGGTGGTCATAACTTTAATGGATCTTTTTAAGAAGCACGTGAATGGCAACTATTATCTTTTATGATCTATACAACAGATATGATTAGTGTTGGCAAAATTTGAGTCAGGCCGATCTGTCCCAATCCGAATCTGAAGAGCACCACTAACAAATATATTTAATGGTGGAACACACCTTTAAGCTGTCAGCTTCACTGAAAATAAATACAGATGGGCTTTGTACTTACCACAATTATTATAGTGTTGCACAATAAAGGTGCTGAAAAAGCTAAGGAAATGAACATTCCAGACGAATCAAAGTACTGCTGCCTTGAGTACAACCTGGAGACAAAAATTAAAAAGTTGTTGATGCTGTCAGAGAGAATATATATATATATATATATATATATATATATACACACACACCATACACAAATACAATCCTGATAAATGGTAACATCGCAATACTGTGCAGTCTCTTTAACCATTTTCACCCCCAATTTGGTAGTTTTTTTACCTCTTCATTTTTTTTCTTCCTCTGCCTGAAGCAGAAAGTAACAGAAGCACTTACATGTCCGCTATAGAAGCTTTCATTAGGCTTCCAGCTGCCATGTTAACTGCTTGGCACCCCGCAATCTCGTTTTTGGACAGAGGGGGTGGGGTGATTGGAGGGAGAAAAGATGCACAACACCGTTCCTCATTTATTTAGACACATAGCCAGGATCACTGCAGTGTCTACATGGTTAAACACATGGCCGTGGAGTCGTCCATTTTGGTGGAGTCGTTATAAAATGGACCGACTCCATAAGTATTAGTACAGTTAGTTCAATGTAGTGCTAAGAGCAAGAGGAATTGGGTCTTGTCAGCGCTATTGCTCCCATATCTTCAGCCTCATCAGATGAGGAGTATTTTGAAAAGTATTTGGATGACATGGAGCAGGCAAAGCATTACTGGAGAGGAAAAGATTCCGCTCCCATAGCAAACAGAATGACCAGATTTCAGCAAAATATTTCACTTGCTCTCAAAGAAGTAGAAGAGTTCAACCGTTCATCAGAATTGACTGTGCCTGAGATAATTCCTTTATACCCTGACATTGTTAGAGATGTTGCCCCTGTGGTCACCACTTTGTTACCAACCCAAGTTAGTGTAGAGAGGCCGTTCTCTAGCCTCGATATAGTGAGGTCAAATGTGAGGTAATCTATGAGGGATCTGATGGAGGTGATGCCATTTCTCAGAACAAATTCATAGAGTCCACAAATGTTATTTTTGATGAAAACGTTTTTTCCCCACTCACTGCAGCGCTTTGCATATTTACAATTTATTAAAGTATTTTGTGTTCTAAAGTTGTATCCAATAAATACATTTTATGTTCTACCTAAATAGCTTGATTATTCTATCATAAAGGGGGATAAAAAACCTGATACCATTTTACTACAGCAAAGTGATCAATTAAACATGAGCCAAGTATGAGGGAGTGGGAGTCTGAGTTTGGGAAATTGAGGAGTCAGAGCTTTGACTTACAGTGGGGAAAAAAGGTATTTAGTCAGCCACCAATTATGCAAGATCTCCCACCTAAAAGATGAGAGAGGCCTATAATTGACATCATAGGTAGACCTCAACTATGAGAGACAAAATGAGAAAAAAAATCCAGAAAATCACATTGTCTAATTTGGAAAGAATTTATTTGCAAATTATGGTGGAAAATAAGCATTTGGTCAATAATAAAAGTTCATCTTAATACTTTGTTATTTATCCTTTGTTGGCAGTGACAGAGGTCAAACATTTTCTGTAAGTCTTCACAAGGTTGGCACACACTGTTGCTGGTATGTTGGCCCATTCCATCCGTGCAGATCTCCTCTAGAGCAGTGATGTTTTGGGGTTGTCGCTGGGAAACATGGTCTTTCACTCCCTTCAAAGATTTTCTATGGGGTTGAGATCTGGAGACCGACTAGGCCACTCCAGGACCTTGAAATGCTTCTTATGTAACCACTCCTTCGTTGCCCTGGCGGTGTGCTTGGGATCATTGTCATGCTGAAAGACCCAGCCACTTTTTATCTTCAATGCCCTTTGCTGATGGAAGGAGGTTTGCACTCAAAATCTCACGATACATGGCCCCGTTCATTCTTTCATGTACACGGATCAGTCGTCTTGGTCCCTTTGCAGAGAAACAGCCCTAAAGCAGAATGTTTCCACTCCCATGCTACACAGTAGGTATGGTGTTCCTTGGATGCAACTCAGCATTCTCTCTCCTCCAAACACGACGAGTTGTGTTTCTACCAAACAGTTCTAATTTGGTTTCATCTGACCATATGAAATTTTCCCAATACTCTTCTGAATAATCCAAATGCTCTCTAGCAAAATTCAGATGGTCCCAGACATGTACTGGCTTAACCAGGGGGACACGTCTGGCACTGCAGGATCCGAGTCCCTTGCGGCGCACTGTTTTACTGATGGTAGCCTTTGTTACATTGGTCCCAGCTCTCTGCAGGTCATTCACTAGGTCACCCTGTGTGGTTCTAGGATTTTTGCTCATGTGATCATTTTGACCTCACAGGGTGAGATCTTGCGTGGAGCCCCAGATGGAGGGAGATTATCAGTGGTCTTTCATGTCTTCCATTTTCTAATTATTGCTCACACAGTTGATTTCTTCACACCAAGTTGCTTGCCTATTGCAGATTCATTCTTCCCAGCCTGGTGCAGGGCTACAATTTTGTTTCTGGTGTCCTTCGACAGCTCTTTGGTCTTTGGAGTGTGACTGTTTGAGGTTGTGGACAGGTCTCTTTTATACTGATAACAAGTTCAAACAGGGGCCATTACTACAGGTACTAAGTGGAGGACAGAAGAGACTCTTAAAGAAGAAGTTACAGGTCTGTGAGAGCCAGAAATCTTGCTTGTTTGTAGACGACCAAATACTTATTTTCCATCATAATTTTCAAATAAATTCTTTCCAATCTGACAATGTGATTTTCTGGATTTGTTTTCTCATATTGTCTCTCATAGTTGAGGTCTATCTATGATGTCAATTACAGGTCTCTCTCGTCTTTTTAAGTGGGAGAACTTGCACAATTGGTGGCTGAATAAGTATTTTTTCCCCCACTGTACCAACTCCACAGCCTGGGTTAAAAAGCAGGGATGGGAGAGCCAGCTCTGATCCCTACTGTTAGCAGCGGGTGTCAACCGTGATCAACAGCCGGCACCTGCCACCTATGGATTGGACTTGGTAAGGGAGCCGCTCCATACCTCCTTACTGGCATGATGACATAAGTTTAAGTCACATGTCGGTAAGGAGTTAATCTATTTCAGTACTTTATGAAGCATTTGAAGAGACAAAAGCAGGAATTGAATTTTACTGCATAATCTTCGCATGGTCTAAAACAGCGTGTAGAATATTTAGACAATTCATTAGTACACGAGGACTGTTAGGCTCTGTTCACATGGGTTAACTGCGGGGCGTAATTACGTCCCGCAGTTAACCCGTGTGGCCGGGGGCCGGCACCTCGCCGGCCCATAGACAATAATTGCTTGTGGCGCGTATACGGCGCTAGAAAATGACATGTCAATTATATCCCCCCTCGGCGTATTCGCCGCGCAGGGAGAGGAGACATAATCCATAGTTCTCTATGAGAACTGTGGATTACCGTAATGAATGGGCCGTTTTCAGCCCGTAATTTGCGCACTTCGGCGCGTAATTACGGACCGAAATACGGCCCATTTTAAGCCGTGTGAACATAGCCTTAGAGTCAAACTTTATCGTTCTGGGAGGAGTTGCATTTTGGATAAATTATATTATCGTTAACTGTGAGAATTATAGAACTGTCCTACAGTATGTCACTGTATGAACTTTGTGGTAAGTTTTTAGATGTATAAAAAATTATAAACCTTTACAACAAAGGCATTTCATGTCCTGCATCACCATTCACTTCCAAATGGTAACATCAAACAATGACTCGTGACTGCTGGCCGGAGCCGGAAATATGAGATTAGATAAGACACATATGAGATTTTTTTTTAAATCAGGCCATCACATAAAACCAAATCCATTTAATTTTTTCCTCCCACAATAGACATTCATCACTTATCCACAGGATAGGTGATAAACTTGGGACTGTTAGGGGTTTTACCACTTGGACACCTACTGATTTATAAAATTACTGGCCTGTATCCCCCATGGTTCCTCACCATGAAGTGTTTAAACAGAGCAGAGGTGGAACATATGCACCGCTGCTCTGTTCAAAGTCTAAGGGACTGGCAAAAAATCTCAGGGCCCTCCATTTTAGTAGCTGGTAGGGATGGAATCCCCAGCAATCACTCATTTATCACCAATTCTGGCTATGTAATAAATCTTTATTATAGGAAAACTTCTTGAATGGACTCAAGGTATTTAACCCCTTACAGCCACAGCTAATTTTGGCCTTTCTGATAAAGCCCCATTCTTGAAATCTGACATGTGTCCCTTTATGTGAGAAAAACCTTTTGACACTTTTACCTATTCATGCGATTCAGGGATTGTTTAATTTTGACACATCAGTGTGCCCATTTTATTTCATATAGTAATCCCTGCAGGCGTCATGACCTTCTGTACGTTTACGCCACTGGTCCCTAAGAAATTACAGGGCGGTACATGTACAGCCGATGTCAAGTTTAGAGCTCTGCTATATGCACATTTAACCCTGTAACGTTTAGATACATGAAACTTAAAGGGAATCTGTCACATAGATTATGCCTCCCTTGCTGAGGGCAGCACAAGCCAGTGTCAGAACCTGCTGTTCCCAGCACTGTGCCCCTTATTTTGTAAGATGCAGCAGTTTATGAGCATTTACCTCTTAAATCGTATTCATGAGTAGGTGATGGCTCCGCCCACCAAAGGCTAGCTCCGCCCACTGACAGTTATTCACATGTTTCTAATTATTCAAAGTAATAGGTTTGTCAGTTGAGGTGGGCGGGGCTAGCCTCAGGTGCGCGGGGTTTGAAAAAAAACTGACACTGAAGGATTCTTCAAATGACTCTTCTGGCTGAAAACTGCAGATTTGAGCATTAAATACACGAAAACTCCAGCATCTTACAGAATAAGGGACACAGTGCTGGGAACAGCAGGTCTGACACTAGTTTGTTCTGTCCTCAACAAGGGTGGCATAACCTATGTGACAGGTTCTCTTTAAAATGATGACTGTCTTCTAATTGTGTTCACACTGTAAACATTATTCCATAGATATTAGCTGCTCACTTACTTCCAGTTCAAAGCGGCTACTTCATTGATGTATTCAGCACAGCTAACCAGGCCCACTAGGAAAAGAAAAGTTCCATCAGTTCCATCTTTTAGTACAAAGAAAAAAATGGATGCATTCTGCAGTTTTCTATCGTAATCAGACACCACTTCTGATAAGTGATGTCAGCAACAGAGGGCAAGCTAGAAAACAATATTTGGCTTTGCACATCTAAAAACTTTTCTGAAAAAAATGAGCATAGGTGCACATTGGCGTGGCAGCAATATACATACACATCCCAATATCAGTAGCACACTATCAACTAAAAAAAGGTTTTGGCTGTGCAACGCCAAATATTGTTTCTAGTGTATGGAGGAGTGGCTGCCTCTCTGTTGGTTTTTCACACTCCAGCCACCTTCACAGGCTTGTAAATCAATGCACTGTGCCTAGTAGCTGGTGCCTTCACTCCCTGAAGTATGTAGGTCTGAACAGGTCCTAAAGAGAGGACACGTTAGTGCAGGAACCCACCTGAATTTGAGGTCCCCTTGAAGATTGGGAAGTGGGCTTAAAGGGGTTTTGCCACGATGTAATGTTGACGTAGGATCCTCCAAAATGGGTAATCACTTTTCTAAATATATGTGATTACAAAAAGTGCAGCCTGAGAGAGCTACAGCATTGCTCACTCCCCCTTAGTTACCTGACAGTTTACATTAGACACGACCAGCTCCAGCTGACAGGAGCTGATCTGGCCGGGCTTGCGTTGTCTGCACTTCTTATCTGATGACAGGGAACATGACTGAGCTTTCAAGGGACTGTGGAGAAAGATGGTGTGTCTTTTGTATAGAGAATCCACTGGTTCTAATGTTTTATTTGAGTACACATTGCACTACGCTCCTTGCTTCCTCAGAGTTGCTGCTCAGACCCCCTCCCTCTCGTCTGTGAGGCTGCTGTGCTTTGTTTATAGTCTCTCCTGATCAGATTAAGCCCTGGTTCACATGGCTTTTTCAAGCCGTAATTGCGGGAAGGATTCACCCGCAATTCTGGCTTGAATAAGGGGCGGGGGCGCAGCTCCCCGGCCCCATAGACATGCATTATCCACGGCACGTATCCCGCTGGGATAATGTGCATGTCACTTTCCCCCCGCCCGGCGTATTCGCCGAGCACAGAGGAGAGACGGAATCCATAGTTCTCTATGAGAGCAGTGGATTACCGTAATAGCTGGGACGGATTCCAGCCGTATTGCAGCGCAGTGCGGCGCGCAATACGGTTGAAATCCGTGCCAGAAATAAGCCGTGTGCACGGCCCCTAAGAGGTAATGAACTCACTTCGTGGCAAAACCCCTTTAAGCAGTTTTGATCAAAAATGTGAACTAAGAACCTCAAAAAATGTTTCATGTATCCTAAATAGCAGAAATGCTTTTTCAAAAATGCCTATGTGCCTTTTGATGTTTTTTTAGTTGATAGTGTGCCGCTGATATTGGATTGTGGAAGCAACAGAGGACAAGGCGCGGGCTTATGTGTGGTCACATCAGCCACACTGAGGAGCCAGGTGCTGGGGTGTGGAATTTGCTGAGCACTAGTATGAGGACTATTCACTCATTTTTTTCATTGTAGTTGTGCAGGGTCAGTGAAGACAATAGATTTGATGATTTCCATAAGGGACCGTCCACACGGCATAGAAAAACTGCTGGTCAGATTCTGATTATTTTATCGTCTTTTGATGGTTTTGGGGGATGGGTCTGTTTACGGATTCGCCCGTCCCCCTTATCCATTGAATAGCACAGCTTTCACCCGAAAACCGGGCGGACGATTGTGCATGTTCCGAGTTTTCCAGAAAGACGGCAGTATGAAAATCCATCCTTTAGAAAACCGTGCAGTGTAGACTACTGGGCGGATTTTCTATTTAAGTGTATGTGGAGGGTTGAGAGTCAGTTTTCAAATCTGAAAACTGTCTGAAAATTGCGACCAAAAACCCTTGCTGTGCGGAAGGACCCTGAGGTGTTTTTGTACAGCAGGTCTCACCTAGTGCTTTGTTGAAAATATGAGTTTCTGCACATGGTTTTAAGGGCTTGTTCACACGGAGTTTACACTCCGTGTTACAAGCGCTTTAGGGATCCGTCTTGGGGTCCGCTCTGTCAGTCCCCAAGACGGATCTAACAATTAGCAGTGAGATTCTCACTGCGCTGAACACGGAGCGGGGTTTACATGAGAGAACGCAGCTCCATGTTTCAATAGCATGTCAATTCTTTTCAAGACGGAGCTGAGCTGTGCTATTGAAACACAAAGCTGCGCTCTCTCATGTGAACGCCGCTCCTTGTTCAGCACAGCGAGCAGTGAGGATCTCATTGCTAATTGCTAGATCCGTCCTGGGGACCGACAGTGCGGACCCCAAGAAGGATCCCTAAAGCGCTTGTAACACGGACTGTAAACTCCGTGTGAACAAGCCCTTACAAGTCAACTCCTGCAGCCACACATTCAATTAAAGTCTGTAGTGTAATAAAAAGCTTCTCTTTGTGGTGGTTTGGTTGATTCTTTTTTTTCCAATAACTTGCTCTAGGTTTGTTTTTTGGGGCATTTTTCTCATAGGCTTCTACATAAGAACGAAATAAATTATTTTACAAAATTAATTAAATGAAAGCTCTACAAGGTTTTCTTACAAAGGAATTTAGGAATTTTCTAACTTAACTACTGGGTACACAATAAAAGACGGCTGAAAGGGGATGAAACCACTGAGACTCTAGAGCAGGCATCCTCAAACTGCGGTCCTCCAGCTGTTGGGAAACTACAACTCCCATCACTCCCACTGTTATAGATTATATAAATGCATAAAGGGAGTTGTAGTTTCCCAACAGCTGGAGGGCCGCAGTTTGAGGATGCCTGCTCTAGTGGATCACACAAACACTAGCAAGGCTATTGCTGGGGCTCAGTGAGATGTGGAAGGGCCTAATATGCAGACTGTCATACCAGACTGCAAGAAGAAATAGCACTTATTACATGGTCAAGTCTTAAAGGTGTCATTCAGGTGGCTTTTCTTTCTTTTTTTTTTTAAATAAATGCTCAGATTTAATGGACAAAACTCAATCACCCTTCTCTTCATCCCTATTCCAGCGCCAATCATGAGGGTGTCTCTTCCCAGCATTCTGTTTACTTCCGCAAGCGGCAGCAAGAACATCATCGCAGCATCTGCAAATTGGTTGCAGCAGTCACATGCCACTGCCTTACATGATTATATATATATATATATATATATATATATATTTATATATATATATATATACATACACACACACACACACACACACACATATATATATACATACATATACACACACAAAGTGAAGTCAAATTATTATACCTCATGAAGGAAGTCACATGTGGCGAGCTGGCTTGGTGGGTATATAAAGTGTGTGATAGGCTGTCTGCACACGTATCCCTTTCATCACAGCAGCAAGACAACAGTTCACAAACTGCGCAGTTTCAGAAATACTGCAACCCTTAGCCTGAAAGCCAATAATCAACACTGTTTGATAGTGGAAAAGGGGTGATTTTTGTTTTTCAGGCCAAGGGTTCCACTATTTCTGAAACTGCGCAGTTTGTGAACTGTTCTCTTGCTGCTGTGATGTGGAAACTGTGTCATTAGTGTAGGCTATGTTCACATGGCTTATTTCGGTGTGTATTTACGGATGTATTTACGTCCGCAAATACGTCCCGAAATAAGTTTCAAATACGTGTCACAAAGTGTGGCGCGTATTTCACGTCATAAATACAATCCCCATTCTTTACTATGGGGATTTACGTTGCAAAATACACCTCAATAAGTGACAGGGGACTAAATTTTACGATCGTATTTACGGCCGCAAATATGTCGCGAAAATACGCCTCGTGTGAACAACGAGGCGTGTTTTACATTGGAATCAATGCTAATTTAATTGTTCATTATTTGAAACATATTTCGGGACGTATTTGCGGACATAGCCTTAGAGGTAAATGTCTGCAACAAAGGAGCAGAATGAAAAGCTACAGATCAGTGGCTCACCGAAAAGACCAGACGTATCTAAAAAAGTTTAGTGAACCCTACTTTGTATGGAGCCCCAAAGCAAACCAGTGTCACTGCGCCTCTGCTAATAAAGTTGCATGGGAAGAAAAGGCTTCAATTTTCATGGCAGTTTCGAAATTGGGCCACCACTGAGTGGCAAAAGGTCGCCTTCTCTGAG
The DNA here is from genome assembly GCA_025379985.1 of Phyllomedusa bahiana. Classification (NCBI taxonomy): domain Eukaryota; kingdom Metazoa; phylum Chordata; class Amphibia; order Anura; family Hylidae; genus Phyllomedusa; species Phyllomedusa bahiana. Next base: position 50,680 of record JAODAL010004861.1, read on the forward strand.
GAGTCCCTTCTTATTTATCAAACAGGTGGAAGTTGGCTTGAGGTGAAAAACATCAGAGAACAAACACCCTGCAACCACTGCTGGAAGAAAACAAGCTGGTGGTGGCACTGTTTTTGAGGCATCATCCTCATCCACGTGGACGGCATTCTCAACCAATTTGGGTATAATCTATCCTTGCAGACCATGTACACCCATACATGCTGATTGTGTTCCCTGGGGTAGATGGGATCTTCCCATAAGATAGTATGGAATGTCTCCGACGTGAACCCAATTAAGCCTCTGTGGGACCACCTCGACTGCCATGTTAGCTCTATAGATCCTCCCCCACATACCCCTCAGCAGCTGTGAAATGCAGCCAGCATGGCTCCAGATACCTGTGACAACCTACTAGGACCCGAGTCACTCCAAGCCTATCCAGTTGCTGTCCTTGCTGCACATGGTGGTCCCCTGAATATTTGCTGGTAGTCATAATAATGTGACTCAGCTGTGTCTATATATGACAAAACCAGAATTTTTGTTTTTGCTTTTCCCGTCTCCAAAAAAAGCTGAATGAAAACCCCTTTCCCCACATTCAATAAACCAGCTTGTCTGTTTCTGCAGAGTCCTATCTAGAAGCCATCACTCATGGGATCTGTTCTGCCATAGGTGGGGGCTCCAACCTCCTGAGGACCTGCCATGCAGGTCGCTCCATGAAATGGCTGACCCCACATCCACAACCACAGAAACAGGAGGCTGCCGGTCCTGACTGTCACATCTTCACAGCAACCCCCCATCTATGTGCATCAAAGCCCATCTAAACACGTAAAACTGGAAGTAGCATTTTTGGGGTGTCCTACCCATCAGCAGGAAGAGGGCAATCTGGAACTTGTAGAATCTGAAGGAGATGAGGGTCATTATGAAGCAAAGAAGGTGAAACCCCAGAAGTCCGATGATCCATGGTTCTGACCAGTCGATAGGCTGCAAGATACAAAGCAAGACAAGTCCAAATCACTTATGTGGGTGGTGGGGTCCGTGGTCCCCACACTGTTCTGGAGGGGAAATCCGTGGCACATGCGCTGTTTGGGCGCAGGGGGTGGGAATGGTGGTGCGGGCTCTATGAGAGCTATGGATTACCGCTTTTGTGGCGCGCATTTTACAGCGTATAAAACACAATACGCGGTGAAGTACACGCGCAAATAAGCTGGGTGAACATACCCTTAGCCTTATGGGGGGAGGGATCCATGGCACTCACAATGTTATGGGGGGGGGGGGGGCGGGGATTGCACAGCACTCGCACCATTGTGTGTGGAGGGAAGGGGAATTGCACAGCACTCGCACCATTGTGTGTGGAGGGAAGGGGGATAGCACAGCACTCGCACCATTGTGTGTGGAGGGAAGGGGGATAGCACAGCACTCGCACCATTGTGTGTGGGGGGGATGAGGGATAGCACAGCACTCGCACCATTGTGTGTGGGGGGGATGAGGGATAGCACAGCACTCGCACCATAGGGTGTGGGGGGATGAGGGATAGCACAGCACTGCACCATTGTGTGTGGGGGGATGAGGGATAGCACAGCACTGCACCATTGTGTGTGGGGGGATGAGGGATAGCACAGCACTCGCACCATTGTGTGTGTGGGGCGGATGAGGGATAGCAGCACTCGCACCATGTGTGTGGGCGGATGAGGATAGACAGCACTCGCACCATTGTGTGTGGGACGGATGAGTGATAGCACTCGCACCATTGTGTGTGGGGCGAATGAGGGATAGACAGCCTCGCACCATTGTGTGTGGGCGGATGAGGGATAGTACAGCACTCGCCACCATTGTGTGTGGGGGGATGAGGATAGCACAGCACTCGCACCATTGTGTGTGGGCGGGATGAGGGATAGCAACAGCACTCGCACCATTGTGTGTGGGGGGATGAGGGATAGCACAGCACTCGCACCATTGTGTGTGGGGCGATGGGGATTAGCACAGCACTCGACCATTGTGTGTGGGGCGGATGAGAGATAGCACAGCACTCGCACCCTTGTGTGTGGGGCGATGAGGGATAGCACAGCACTCGCACCATTGTGTGTGGGGAGGGTGAGGGATAGCACTCGCACCATTGTGTGTGGGACGGATGAGGGATAGCACTCGCACCATTGTGTGTGGGGCGGATGAGGGATAGCACAGCACTCGCACATTGTGTGTGGGGGGATGAGGGATAGCCAGCACTCGCACCATTGTGTGTGGGGGGATGAGAGGGATAGCACAGCACTCGCACATGTGTGTGGGGCGGATGAGGGGATAGCACAGCACCGCACCATTGGTGTGGGGGCGGAGAGGGGATAGCACAGCACTCGCACCATTGTGTGTGGGGGGGGATGAGGGATAGCACAGCACTAACACCATTGTGTGTGGGGGGGTGATGAGGGATAGCACAGCACTCGCACCATTGTGTGTGGGGCGGATGAGAGATAGCACAGCACTCGCACCATTGTGTGTGGGGCGGATGAGGGATAGCACAGCACTCGCACCATTGTGTGTGGGGCGGATGAGGGATAGCACAGCACTCGCACCATTGTGTGTGGGGCGGATGAGAGATAGCACAGCACTAACACCATTGTGTGTGGGGGGGGATGAGGGATAGCACAGCACTCGCACCATTGTGTGTGGGGGGATGAGGGATAGCACAGCACTCGCACCATTGTGTGTGGGGCGGATGAGGGATAGTACAGCACTCGCACCATTGTGTGTGGGGCGGATGAGGGATAGCACAGCACTCGCACCATTGTGTGTGGGGCGGATGAGAGATAGCACAGCACTCGCACCATTGTGTGTGGGGCGGATGAGGGATAGCACAGCACTCGCACCATTGTGTTGGGGGCGATGAGGGATAGCACAGCACTCGCACCATTGTGTGTGGGGCGGGATGAGGGATAGCAACAGCATACTAACCACCATTGTGTGTGGGTGGGGATGAGGGATAGCAGCATCTGCACCATTGTGTGTGGGGGATGAGGGATAGCACAGCACTCGACACCATTGTGTGTGGGGCGGATGAGGGATACTACAGCACTCGCACCATTGTGTGTGGGGGGGATGAGGGATAGACAGCACTCGCACCATTGTGTGTGGGGGGAGGGGATGCCCAGCACTCGCACCATTGTGTGTGGGAGGATGAGGGATACTGCACATTGTGTGTGGGCGGTGGGGTATACTAGCACTCGCACATTTGTTAGGGGGGATCCGCAGTAGCTCGCACCCATTATGGGGGGGATCGCAGTAGCTCGCACCCCATTACGGGGGATGAGGATCACAGTGCTCGCACCCATTAGGGGGGGATCCGACAGATGCCGCACCCCATTACGGGGGGGATCCGCAGTGCTCGCACCCATTAGGGGGGGGGGGAGGGGGGGCACCGCAGTACTCGCACCCATTTACGGAGGGGATACCGCAGTACTCGCACCATTACGGGGGAGGATCCGCAGTACTCGCACCATTCGGGGGAGGATACCGCATACTCGCACCCATTACTGGGGTGGATCCGCATACTCGCACCATTGTACGGGGAGGGGGTCGCAGTACTCGCACCACCATTACGGGGGAGATCCGCAGTACTCGCACCATTGGGGGAGACGCAGTACTCGCACCCATACGGGGAGGATCCGACAGTACTCGCACCCATTACGGGGGAGGGATCCAGCAGTACTCGCACCCATTTGGGGGAGGATACCGCAGTCCTCGCACCCATTACGGGGGAGGATCCGCAGTACTCGCACCCATTACGGGGGAGGATTCCCAGTACTCAGCACCCAATTACGGGGGAGGATCCGCAGTAACTCCGCATCCCATTACGGTGGGGGGATCCGCAGTAGCTCGCACCCATTAGGGGGGATCCGCAGTACACAGCACCCATTTGGGGGGGAGGGAGCCGCAGCTACTCGCACCATTACGGGGTGAGGATCCGCATACTCGCACCCATTAGGTGGAGGATCCGCAGTACTCGCACCCTTACGGGTGGTGAGGGGGTCCGCAGTACAGCGCACCCATTACGGGGAGGATCCGCAGTACTCGCACCCATTACGGGGAGGATCCGCAGTACTCGCACCCATTTACGGGGGGGATCCGCAGTACTCGCACCCATTACGGGGGGGATCCGCAGTACTCGCACCCATTACGGGGGAGGATCCGCAGTACTCGCACCCATTACGGGGGAGGATCCGCAGTACTCGCACCCATTACGGGGGATCCGCAGTGCTCGCACCATTACGGGGGAGGATCCGCAGTACTCGCACCCATTACGGGGGAGGATCCGCAGTACTCGCACCCATTACGGGGGAGGATCCGCAGTACTCGCACCCATTACGGGGGAGGATCCGCAGTACTCGCACCCATTACGGGGGAGGATCCGCAGTACTCGCACCCATTACGGGGGAGGATCCTCATTTATCGCACCCAGTACTGGGGAGGATCCTCTGTACTCGCACCCATTACGGGGGAGGATCCGCAGTACTCGCACCCATTACGGGGGAGTATCCGCAGTACTCGCATCCCTTAACGGGGGAGGAATCCGCAGTACTTCTGCACCCATTACGGGGGAGGATCCGCAGTACTCGCACCATTTACGTGGGTGGATCCGCAGTACTCGCACCCATTACGGGGGAGGATCCGCAGTACTCGCACCCATTACGGGGGAGGATCCGCAGTACTCGCACCCATTACGGGGGAGGATCCGCAGTACTCGCACCCATTACGGGGGAGGATCCGCAGTACTCGCACCCATTACGGGGGGGGATCCGCAGTACTCGCACCCATTACGGGGGGGATCCGCAGTGCTCGCACCCATTACGGGGGGGGATCTGTGGCGCTCGCACCCATATTTTTTTTTTTATTTGGGGGGGGGGGATCTGTAGCGCTCACACTGTTGTTGGGGGGGGGGGGGATTTGCTGTGCTCGCATCATTATAGGGGTGGTGGAGCATACGTCAGGGAGGAGGACTATCTAAGCCGCAGTAGGTAAGTGTGCCCCTTGCTCCATATACATTATACCTACTGCACGCACCACCGAGTTATCATGCGGTATCTGCGCGCTGTGGAATCAGACAGTGCGGTACCGTATATCACAACCAGGCTCTCCACCATCCTCGCTATCCCGGCACTCACCACCCGCTCCAACAGCTCCCACACCCCAGCCTGCTGCTCCATGGCACACGGAAGCTCTGAGGAGAGGGCGGGGCCGCAGCGCCGGCTCCTCCCCTCAGCCACGTGTCACGGGGGCCGCAGTAACGGACGTGACTACAGGACTCCTGGTACCGAGAGCGCGGATCCCGAATACGGAAACATTCTGCTTGTGTGTACAAATATGGCGCAGGCGCACCGCAGCAGCCAATCACATGACAGCTTCTGTGCCGGTTACAAAACGAAGCGAGCTGATTGGTTGCTGCGGACACCTGTCATACTCTGTAATAGTTCATACATGGAGACTGACAGACCGGCAGGGAGGCGGCGGCTGTGGCGACTCTGCCAGCTGTGACCACCTGAAGCGCTGTGATAGCTCAGACTGTGCCGGAGGGTTTCTTTCACTTTATTTTGTTTAAAGGGAATCTGACAACATTTTTTTTACTAATTAAAACAAGACTCTGACACATTGGGCCTCATGTATGAAACTGTTTAGGTCTGAAACTCTTTGTTACCCATAGCAACCAATCAGAGCACTCCTAATTTCTTCAGAGCTCTATATGAAATTAAAGGAGTGCTCTGATTGGTTGCTGTGGGCAACAAAGGAAGTCTTAGACCAAGGCAGTTTTCATACATGAGGCCCATAGACGTTTCCTCTTAGCTGTTTTTATTTTCTGATTGGTTTCTCCTTTCAGTGTAATCCTGACTGGGATGATGACGAAGAGACTGCTGAGAAGTTTATTTCTACAGAACAGGAAGTGTCAGACTATTAATAGGCTTAAAGGGGTTTTATCACAAAATAAAATCGATGTGGGAAGCTTGCAAATTAAAAAAAGGAATAATCACAGAAAAGGAGCATCATCAAAGAAATACCACAAAAATATATACATAAAACATAACTTTTAATACACTTCAATAAAAACTCACCCTCAATCCACCCTGAAAAGAGACCCTATTCATGCAAGGTAACCGCCCAGAAAAGGGCGACCCCACTCAGAAACAAGTCCCTAATCAAATCCCTACACTATACCTAAGCATTTGGCCTTAAATGGGTGTTTCATTGGTACAAAAAGCTTGTTAGACCGTCGGGGCATGATGAAAAATAGAAGAAAAGAAGCACATGTACCTCCCAGGCGCTGTTTTCCTGTTGCCACGGCCGACTTTGTGATCCCTGTAGTAGAGATTTGCCTGTTCCTTGTTCATGAAACTGGAGCAGCCAGATACAGGCCTCCACATTCACGTGAACTAGAGGCACTTTCTACCATTGGAACAACTCTTTAAAGGGGTTGTCTCGCTACAATGATTGGGTTTTAATTAAAAGATCTTTAAAAAACAAGCAGCTTTGCAATATATGTTCATTACAAATGTCCTACTGATTTTGAGTTATCTCTGGTAGTAGGAGTGTGTCAGCTTCTCAAATCACTATAGCCAGGGACCTGTTAATTTTTATCTCACTGACTGTCAGTGCTGGTGACTCATCAGCTTCTCAATATAGGTCAGAACACAGAGTCCCTCCCACACAGTATGAGGCCACTTGTGATGCTTCTGTAGGAGAGGGAGACTTCTCTGGCTTCTGTGTCTGTTTAGCTGTGCTGCCTGGATTAACCCTGTGTGTGCCTGCTCCCTCCTGCTCTCTAGACAGATTGAGGAGAGCAGAGGTGAGACTGATCTGTGGTCAGTAGGATGTGACAGCAGTGAAGTGTGTTACTATAATCATGATGTGTCTGTGGAGCTTTGACTATACTAATAGAACAGATCAGGGGGGCATGTGAACGGTTCATATCCCTCCCTGCTCTGCTGTATTAGTGATACATTGTCATTATAGTAACACATTTCACAGCTGCCCTGTGTCTGTTCTGATGGTAGGACAGCACAGAACAGGGTTTGTTTGTTATTGCTTGAGATGTCCGTGGAGATTTGTAAGCTAAGCAGGGGGTATAGGAACCTTTACATCCCCCCTGCTCTGCTACTAGCATACACAGCTCCACAGACCTCTGGCTCCATAGTCACTCATAGATCAGCCCTCTCCTGTCTCCTGACTCTGTAGAGGAGCAGCAAGAGCTCGGCCACAGCAGCACAGTGCAGCTGATTCAGCAGTGAGAAGCCTGCAGCAGACCTAGGCAGGCACACACAGGGTTAACCCTGGCAGCAAACCCCCTCCACCTCCCCCACCCCCACTGCTGTATAGAAGTTACTGCAGTCAGAGGAGGAGAGCTGTCTGTGTGCTGAGGGGAGGAGGGAAGGGGGAGGAGAAGAGGCAGACAAGAAGCACGCCCCTGAATTCAAAAATCCTATGCTGCCAGACACATTGAGGTAGGCTGAAAGCCTGTAGTGAGACAACTCCTTTAAGAATCTTTGTGACTGAAATCCATCTGCTAGACCTGTGTCCTGCCCCCACTTCACGTACCCCCGGAGTCTATGTGGAGCTCGACAGGCAGCTTAACGCCTTCCTACTTGTCAATAATTACGCCCGTGTTTGAAGTCTGTAGTTTTATTAACAGGACATAGGATTAGGGTAAAACTGATGGACAAACAAAAAATGTACATTAGAATATACATAGGCGGTTTGTAACAAACATAAAAACAGTGTGCAAAGTAGAAATACAGTAAACTTTTGCCAGCGGCAAAACCCGTGCAGTGGGGACTGTTGCACGGGTTTTACATAGAGCTCAATTGTGCTCATTTTCGGCCGGTTTTTCAGGCGGTCTGAAAACCGCAAACCGGCTGAAAAACCGGCCGAAAACCCGTGCCGTGGGGACATGCCCTAAGGGTATGAACATCCGCTTTTTTGATGTGTCTCTGGGTTCATCAGAAAGGACCCAGAGATGCATCTAACAATTAGCAGCGAGTTTATCACCGCCCACAGGGAGGAACATGCAGTGGCGTTCACATGAGAATTACATGTCATTTCTTGGATCGCATCTACAAGACGGACCCGACAGGCGCGATGCAAACATGCAGCGGCGATCACTCATGTGAACGCTGCTGCATGCCTGTCATTGCCGGCAGTGATAAACTCACTGCTAATTGTTAGATGCGTCTCTGGGTCTATTCTGATGGACCCAGAGACGCATCAGAAAAACGTATGTTCATACGGAGGCAAGATGCCATGTGAACATACCCTTAAACTGACAGTAAATCAACCATATTGACCTCAATAGAAAATATGAATTGTTGTCCACACAACGGACATTTTCTTGGTTGATTTTTAGTAGTAAAAAAACTTAGGACATGTTAATTCTTCCGTAAAATTTACTATAGAGGTCAATGAAGACGGTTAAAACACTCATGTAAAATGCGTCAAAAAATTTATATAGTTTTAGATGCAGATCTGCATCCAAAACCCCTTAGAAATGAAGGGGCCGCTTTTTCTGACTGTAAATCTGGCGGAAAAAACACAACCAAAATTTTAATGAAATACTTGTTGGCCGCGGTTTTCAATGGTAGAATTCGATAAAAACCCGACAAGTCAATTTTACTCGTCGTGTGTACATACTCAGGATGCGTTCACACAACCCAGTTTTAGTGCAGTTTTACCTGCACTCCAATTAAACTGCCTTTATTACCAGCAAGCTTCTTTTACTTATCTAAACTGTTTGAAAAGTGAATAGACAATTAGTGTGTTTTTATCCACAAGACATCAAACACAGTAATTGATTACTTTCTTGAAATACCTTTCTGAACAATTTAGACAACTGAAAGAAGCTTGCTGGTAATAAAGGCAGTTTAATTGGAGTACATTTAAAACTGCACCAAAACTGCGCTGTGTGAAAGAATCCTTACAGGGTATGTGATTAAGTACCAGAGGGGATGCGTAGGGAGGAAGAAGCAGCTTGTTGCAGATGGGATTGATTTGTTGAATAGCTTGCAGAACAACAGCTATCAGAAGACATTGTTTCATATTAAACCAAGTGAGGAACAAGTCACAGCTTCTAGTCCTGGCCACAGACCCATCAACAGACAGTGGACAGTGGAAGATGAGCATATTGACCATAGGTAATAAAGGAGGTATAGATTCCCAGTTGTGATTGTTGAACTGAGAATTTAACCCAGGCAAGCAGGTGACCTCAGTCATCATGCTGAGAAGACACAATGGGCCACATATCTGTCCACCACTTGATTTACTTGTTCCACTGTCTGATTGTGGATAAAAAAGTCCAATTTAATTTGCATCTAGTCACAAAGGCACAATGCCAGAACTTGGAAGTGAGCTTAACCCGTCAATAATAAAAATAATATATTGCACCAGACCATGGACCAGGAAATATGATTGAAAAAGTGAGTGGATTATTGAGCAGCAAAAGGAAGACCAGACATCGGAACGAACTGTTCTAGTTTAGAAGGTCTGTCTACGACTACCCAGACAGGCATACGGTTGGAAGAAGGTGGCAGACCAGTAATGAAATCCATGGTAATGTGGGCTAAGGGGGAATCGTGAACAGGCAATTGTTGAGTGGTTAGTTGTTTTCTGGTCACAGAAAATGGCATTTCAGCAAAAATTTTAAAAAAAATAATATTTTTTTTAGAGTACAAAAACATAATGAAACCTCTACAAACTTGGTATCACCGGAATCGTATTGACCTGCAGAATACAGATAACACATCATTTGTACCAAAGAGCATAAAAACTAAACCCCCTCAAAAATGGAGCTATTGTTTTGTTTTTTTCCATGTTTCACCGCACATAGAATTTTTTTGGTGGTTTCCCAGTACATTATGGGTTATGATCAATGGCACATGTAAAAAGTACATCTTATCCTGCAAAAAGAAAGCCCTCATATAGCTATTAAGGCATAAAAATAAAAAAGTGATGGCCTTCTAAGAGCCATCGCTTTTTTTTTTCTGCCTTCATAGCTATATTAGGGCTTTCTTTTTCCAGGAGCAAGGCGATTTCTTCTCTGGCTGTCACATACTTTATCATGGGAGCGCACTGATGTTTCTCTTACGGCTTATTTCGGAACGGATTCACGTCGGATTTCCGATAGTAAAATACGTTCCGAAATCAGTTGAAAATCAGTGTGAAATAAGTGTCACTAAGTGTGGCACGTATTTCGCGACGGATTTATAATCCCCATTCATTATATGGGATGAATCCGTCGCGAAATCCGGCCCAATAATTGACATGCACATTGTTTTTCCGGCCGTATTGCGGCCGCAAATCCGTGGCAGCAATACGGCACGGAAATATATGTCGTCTGAACGACGACACGTATTTCCCATTAAAACCACTGTTAAATGGCCTGCAACTTATTTCAGACTGATTTCGGAACGGATTTACGATCGGAAATCCGACCATAAATACGTTCTGAAATAAGCCGTGTGAACGAGGCCTTAAGAACATGGAGAGTGGTTTTCCTGCTTTCAAGCACCTTATCATGAAGTGGAAGCAGTGTGAGCTTTAAGTGCTTTATCTGAGGTATTCTTGTTTTCATACTGGGGGACTTTATTTATCCCCTTATTTTTTGGTATGAGTGATTGTATTAACCTCTAAGTGTCTTATTTTGTGTATCATTGCTGTTATGCTGGCGGGCCCTATTATGGGTTTATCCTTTACTTCTTGGCTTCTACATTACCCTGCCATCATTACTGTGAATTTGTGGGTTTATTAATTGAATGCTCTTGGAGGTTACTTTGCTTCTTTTAATAACATTATTTGTTTTTACTTTGTTATAAGAGAGTTAACATGTTATTGTAGGTCCCCATCTGTATTGAGATCACATTGTCGTGGTAGATGGGCCTTTAGTTTTGATCAAAAATGTACACCAAGGGCGACGTAGTTTGGCGCTCAAACACCATTTTTTTTGCACGCATTAGTAGTGTAGAATGTGCCTGAATCTATGAAATGGTTCTACTCTGGGTCATAGATTTAGTGCTTTCTAACTACAAAGCGACAATGCAGGCTCAGGTAAACCACTTTTAAAGTACTTTACCTGTTCCAGCAGTAATTTGCCTGGATTTGCCATACTGAAGCTATAAATGTGTAGCTTCGTATGGTTGTAGTGCGACGCCTCTAGCAGGCCCCCCGATCTCAGGCGCATTACAAAGTGCTGCGGGTACTTTATAATGCACCTAATTTTGGAGTGCACCTGATTAAAAATATAGCGAATGTGGCTGCGGGGCTCAAAAGACGCCAGACTTCTGGCACAGCCCCGTACTAACATGTCACCTTAAGAACCTCAACATTTTCATGTCTTCCAAAGTAGCAGAAATGCTTTTTGAAAACATTCCTACATTCCCTTTGACTGTTTTTTAGTGGCGTGCTGCTGACATTGTTTTGTGTCTGCATTGATTTTTGCTGTCACGCCAGTGTGCACCTATACTTTTTTTTTTTTAATTGCTTTGGGTATGCTGAGCAACTTTTGCTTATTGGCGCACATATTGGGACTCTGTTGCACCACGGGACTTATTTGTGCCATTTGAGGGCTAGTATAAGGGTCAGTTTGTCATAGGATAGGATAATGACAGGGTCAGCTACCCTGTATCTTTTTTTGTAGGGCTTAACATGCCAAGTAGGGTTATTCAGGAACTCTCTCCTTTACAATTTTTCCTTGGCACACTAGTTTTTATATACCCTGTACACTTGTCATGATTATGTCTTTGGATATGTAAGGTATTTATGATTGAGTACGTTTTTTTAAGCCTTTTATATTAAATGGTAAGTTTTGCGATAGCCTGTTTAGGGAGCCCAAAAGCAGGGCCGTTCCTAGGCTAAATTTCACTCAGGGCGAGGTGAAGAAATTTCGCCCCCACCCTTCCTCCCCGTAACATATGGCGCTACAGTGCGCCACATTGCATCACCATAAACCAAAGCCAAAATATACAAAAAGCTTTACCACAATCTTCTACATATAAAACTACTAAATAATAGTCATACACTTACCAAATAACACTGCTACACCAACCAGAATCCCAAGACCATATATCACCAGCACACAGTGACCGAATAATACCACCACACCATGACCACATATCACCAACACACAGTGACCGAATAATACCACCACACCATGAACACATATCACTACCATATAGGGACTAAATAATACAAACTGACAATTAATGAATACAAACTATTATACTACAACCAATATTACCGGTGTACAATGTCCATACAATTATGGATACCAGTTGTACACAGGCTCTGCAGACATATAAATGATTACAGTAAAGTTATATCTAGTGACTCACAGGAGACGTCTCTGAAGAGTTGGTCTCTTTCTCTTCTTCTTTTCCATCTGTTCCAGACGCCATGACGACTACTCCCGACTCTTCACTGTAAAATTTAAGAAACAAATATCTTAAGACTCCTCAATTTATCAGCACTTCTCTACCAATTCCTATCTCTATACAAACTCCCCATCTATAGCACCTCATATGGTAGCCATGTAATATGCCTCCTGTAGCCATGTAGTAGCCCCCTATAGCCAGGTAGTAGCCCCCTGTAGCCAGTTGATGCCCCCCTGTAGCCAATGATGCCCCCATAGCCAGGTGATGCCCCCCCTGTAGCCAGGTGATGCCCCTGTGGCCAGTAGATGACCACTGTGGCCAGTAGATGCCCTCTGTGGCCAGTAGATGCCCCTTGTAGCCAGTGATGCTCCCTGTAGCCAGTGATGCCCCATGTAGCCAATGATGCCCCCTGTAGGTCCTGTAGCCAATGATGCCCCCTGTAGCCCATGATTCCCCCCTGTAGCCAGTGATGCCCCTTTGTAGCCAGTGATGCCCCCCTGTAGCCAGTAGATGCCCCCTGCAGCCAGTGATGCCCCATATAGTCAGTGATGCCCCCCTTGTAGCCAGTGATACCCCTGTAGCCAGTGATGCCCCCTATTGTAGCCAGTGATGCCTCCCCTGTAGCCAGTGATGCCCCCCTTGTAGCCAGTGATATGCCCCCCTGTAGCCAGTGATATGCCCCCCTGTAGCCAGTGATATGCCCCCTGTAGCCAGTGATGCCCCCCTTGTAGCCAGTGATTCCCCCTTTTGTAGCCAGTGATGCCCCCCTTGTAGCCAGTGATGCCCCTCTGTAGCCAGTGATGCCCCCCCTGTAGCCAGTGATGCCCCCCCAGTAGCCAGTGATGCTCCCCCTGTTGTCAGTGAATCCCCCCAATAGACAGTGATGCCCCCTCGAGCCTGTGATGACACAGTAAGTAATTATAAGATAACAAAAAAAAGACTAACCTCGGTCCGCGCGTCCCGGTCCGGAGCTGCTGAGCGCTGTAAGCAGCGTGAGGTCATCACGCTGCTTACCCTATCACGCAGCTCCCAGGGATCCCAGGGATCGAGCTGCCATCCGAGGAGACCCAGCGTCGCAGGGGGTGCGGTGAAAGCCGTGCGCCCCCTGCAACACTGATACAGGGGAGTAGTCAGGACGGGAATGATCCGTCCCGCCTCCTCCCTGCACCAGCAGCTGCTGGCTCTGTGCGACTGTTAAAAAACAGTCGCGCAGAGTCAGGGGCGATCCTCCGGGCGGGCGAGGCAGGCTGCGCCCCCCTCAGGTGAGCGGAGCCTCAGGTCCCCGGGCGATCGCCCGCCCCTAGGAACGGCTCTGCCCAAAAGTAAGCACTCACATGAAGCAGCCTAAGGGAAAATGGATGCCTTGGCATACATGGACACTGGTTTACTCCTGTCTTATGATTAAAAAAAAAATCAATAAAGTTTAAAGAAAATAGAAAATGTTTTTACTACAGTATGAAATTTTTAGTTTGGGATATTAAAAAACAAAACAAAAAACTATAGAATTAGTATCACTGCACCTGTTAGCACTGGATTATCATATTACTTATCTTCTATGCTGAATTTGGTAAAACAACGCTACAGTTTTTTACCAAACAGGGTATATCTAATTTTGAGCACTGTCTATTATCACACTGTTTTTTATTATTCCACTGTCTGTGTGAAAGAAGGCACGAGGATTAGTGGAAAGCTCATGATGATAAACAAATTACTGTAACTACTGTGCTGGAAAATGACAAATTTCTGTTTTGGCTTTTTCAAAATGTGGGCAAAAGAGGTACCGATTCAGTGTAGGCCTTAGCAAAATTTGGCATGAGTTGTACAACATTTGATACATTTTATTGTAAACATTGCTCTGTTTAATGATAGCGATCGCCTAACATCACAGTTTCGCCAAGGACATATGCAGGACTTTGTAAATAAGAGGGTTCAAGACAATGAAAACATAAGTGCCCGCTTAAACAAATACAGACAGAGGCATACACTCGGAAATGACACAAAGCCATACTGTACTAATAAACAATGCCACTCTACTACACATCAAAATAATACTGTCCTACTACACATCAAAATAATTCTGCCCTACTACACATCAAAATAATTCTGTCCTATTACACATCAAAATAATACCACCCTACTACACATCAATATAATACCGCCCTACAACACATCAAAGTAATTCTGCCTTACTACACATCAAAATAATTCTGTCCTATTACATATCAAGATAATACTACCCTACTACACATCAATATAATACCGCCCTACTATATGTCAATATAATACCGCCCTACTACATATCAAAATAATTCTGCCTTACTACACCTTAAAATAATTCTGCCCTAGTACACATCAAAATAATACTGCCCCGCTACACATCAAAATAAAACTGCCCCACTACACATCAAAATAATATTGCCCCACTACATATTAAAATTATACCGCCCTACTACACATCAAAATAATACTGTCCTACTACACATCAAAATAATTCTGCCCTACTACACATCAAAATAATTCTGTCCTATTACACATCAAAATAATACCGCCCTACTACACATCAATATAATACCGCCCTACTACACATCACTATAAAACCGCCCTACAACACATCAAAGTAATTCTGCCTTACTACACATCAAAATAATTCTGTCCTATTACATATCAAGATAATACTGCCCCACTACACATCAAAATAATATTGCCCCACTACACATCAAAATAATATTGCCCCACTACATATTAAAATTATACCGCCCTACTACACATCAAAATAATACTGTCCTACTACACATCAAAATAATTCTGCCCTACTACACATCAAAATAATTCTGTCCTATTACATATCAAGATAATACTGCCCTACTACACATCAATATAATGCCGCCCTACTACACCTCAAAATAATTATTTCCTACTACACATCAAAATAATACCGCCCTACTATATGTCAATATAATACCGCCCTACTACATATCAAAATAATTCTGCCTTACTACACATTAAAATAATTCTGCCCTATTACACATCAAAATAATACTGCCCCACTACACATCAAAATAATATTGCCCCACTACATATTAAAATTATACCACCCTACTACACATCAAAATACTACCACCCTACTTCAAAATAATGCTGCCCTACTGCACGTTGAAATAATGCCGCCCTAGTTCACATCAGAACAATGCTACCCTACTGCAAACTGAAATAATGCTGCCCTATGACACATCTTTTAGAACGGCTGCTTATTGGCACACCTTGGCACCTTTCTGTACACTTAAACAATGCAGCCCTATGGCAAACATAAACAATGCTGACATACTGTAACGTGGCACATATTTAACAATATAATGTATAGTACAGAAATAACACCTAAACATACAGTGCCAAATAATGCTATTACATAGTGGCCAAATAGTCCTGCCAACTCATGACATGCAGGCATGCATATATAGCCAAGGCCTCAACATGTAGGTACACTCATACACAAGTGTATTTATCTACACATTCGCCACACAAGCAGAGAGCTCCATACATTCATCACATAGAAACATACACGGTCACTTAGGCTATGTTCACACGGCTTAATTGCGGGACATATTTCGCCTCGCAATTACGCCGTGTGTACGGGGGCGGCATCACGCCGGCCCCATAGACATGCATTATCCACGGCGCACATACGCCGTGAATAAATGACATGTCACTTTCTCCCCGCTCGCCGTATTGTGCGAGCGGGGAGAGGAGACGTAATCCATAGTTCTCTATGAGAACTGTGGATTACCGTAATGATTGGGGCGTATTTCAGCCCGTAATTCGCGCAGTACGGCGCAAATTGTGGGCTGCAATACGTCCCAGAATAAGCCGTGTGAACATGGCCTAAGACATATATTACCCACTTTCTAGAGTTAGAATTCTGAAATTACTTATGGCAGCCTTGCACCCATTACCTCTGGCCTTTAACTAATATTGAGGCTGTAATGACAATGGACGTATAGATGACGGGTGCTGGCTGATTATCACAGCTGACACCCACCAATAACAGCAGAGATTGGAGCCGGCTCTGATCCCTGCTGTATAACCCTTTGGAGGCCATTGCAACTGCGGGCACTGAGTCTAAATGAATGAGGAATGGAGCTGTGCATCTTTCCTCCCTCTTATTCCCCCCTCTACCCCATGATGAGATCACAGGGTGCCCATCAGTTACCATGGCAGCTGGAAGATTAATGAAGGCTTCCATAGCTACCATTTTAATGTTTCTATTACTTCCTGCCCCAGACAGGAAATAGAACCGCCACCTGGGTACATTTTTTTGTGTTGTTTATATAATGCAGAGGTGTGTACAAGCAACCAAGCTCCCTAGTGGTCAAGTGCCTGATCTTTTGCCATTTTACTAATAGAAGTTATACATAACTGGTACCGCTGTGTCCATAGAAGTCCGATCCATTACAATATAACATCATTTATCCCATACGCTGAACACCATAGAAGAAAACAAATTCAAAATTGTGGTTTTTATGGTCATTTCACATCCAAAAAATTAGAATCAAAAGTGATCAAAAAGGCGCATGTATCCCAAAATGGTACCAATACAACTAGACTTCATCCCGCAAAAAATGAACCCTCACTCACCGTACTAAATGGCGCTGCAGCACAAATATAAGAAACAGAATGTATTTTTTAAAAGTATGACAACATAATAAACCTTACATATTTGTTATCACCGGAATTGTATCAACCGGCAGAATACAGATAACACATCATTTATACCGAAGAGTGAACACCGTGAAAACATAACCCCAACATACATAGCGCAAATACGTTTTTTTCTTTTTCACATTTCACCCCACTTAGATTTTTTGGGGTTTTCTAGTATATTCTATGATGCAGTAAATGATAACATTAAAAAACAAGCCCTCATATGTAGATGAAAAAATAAAAAAAACTTATGGCTCTTGGAAGACGAGGAGGAAATAAATGAAGAACCAAAATATTATGATTGTCTGTCAGCAAGGGGTTAAAGGAGCTGTCGGTTCTTAATTCAATAAATATAAGATACTGTACTCTTTCCGCCACTCACTGCTGGCGGTGTCCCGCCAGTCCTCTGTTTATAGCTAGCTGCTGCGGTCAGCTCTTGAGTGCTGTGGCCGCTGATTGGCTGCAGTAGTCATGTGCCATTGGTGATGTCATGATTAAAAAATGAATGGCTCCGAGCAGTGACATCCTGCAATGGCGTGTGACCACTGCAGCCAATCAGTGGCCACCACACTCATGAGCCAACCGCAGCCTGATGTAAACAGAAGACAAGAGCGACACCGCCGGCAGCGTCAGTACTGGAACGGCAATGAGTAGTGAAGGCAGAATAGTTTTTTTTTTTTTTACTGGAGCAGCAATATCTTACATTTATTAAAATAAAAAGATCTGGAGAACCCCTTTAACCCCTTAAGCCGAACGCCTGAAAAGTAGTTAATGACCAGCAAATTTTTTTAGTTTTTGCCTCCTTGCATTTCAACAGTCGTAACTTTTTTATTTTTTCAATGACGCAGTTATATGAGGCCTCGTTTTATTCGGGACAAGTTGTACTTTTTGGGGGAGTAGGTTAAGTTCACTTATAAATTATTGCAGAATTTTTTCAATTATTTTTAAATTTTTTTGCTTTTTAATTTTTTTTTTTACACCACTCACATTTCACACTTAATAACTTGTTAGATTAATTCTACAGGTAATTATGGTTGTGTGGATACCTAATATATGTAGGCTTTTTTGCGTGTAATATATGCACAATTACTTTTTTATTAAATATTTATTTTTGTTTTATCATTTATTTTATTTTTCTTCACTTTCTTTTTTTACTTTTTTTTTAAATCCCATGAAGTGATAACTATTTTACTTTTTTTTTTTTACACTTTGTAATATATTAGCATATTCATATATACTTATACATTATAATCTGTGTTAGCATGACACAGGCAGCAATCAAGGTAGCACACAGTCTGCCCTGATTGCTGGCTTGTTAGACAGCCCTGGGGGTACTCAAGGCTGAATGTGAAGTCATTCCCCGGGCTCTGTCAGGTCACCGGGAGCCCTGATCACCCAACAGAGCAGGGTAAAGCCCTGTGATTATGCTGCGGTAATCGAAGGGTTAAGTGTCGGGGAGCGGAGGTTTCCCCTGCTCCTCGGCGCTTGCAGAGACTGCGCTGAGAACAGGGCTGTTAAGTATAGCCCTGTTGTCAGCGCTGCTGCGGTGCTGGGCGCCGCAAACCCCAATGTCTGCAGCGACGTTAAAAGTCGGCAGGCGGTCGTTAAGAGGTTAACCTAGCTGCCCCAGCATAAGGGTTTCTCACCTAAAGTCGTGGTAATCGTCTTACCTGTTAGGGTATGTTTATACGGTGTATCTGCAGGGCTTACTCTGCCATGTAATCGTGCTGCAATATGCTCGGGGTAAGCCCTACAAATATGACAAATCCTAGCACTGATTAAGAGCTATGATTACCTGCTGTTTTCCCCAGCGCCTACAGTGCGCCGACAGACAGAAGTGACATGTCCATTCTTGCTGGCGCCTATGCGCCGGGAAAAGTGAGGATGGACGGGAGCCGGTGCAGGGCGCTGTTTGAAGTACATGCTGACCTGCACGTACCTCAAAGAACAGGCGTATTGCAGCGCGCATGTCACGGCACCCCCTGCTCCTCGGCCCGCGGGCCGCGGGCGCACCCGTGACCCCCTCCCCGGGTGCCCACCGGGGTCGGGTGCCGCCGCTGGCCGCGGGACGAGCCGGGGGCCTGCAACTGCCAGGGACTCACCTAACCTCGCTCCTGTGCCGTCCGCGTCCTCTGCCGGCCGAGGCGCGCGTGCCGGTGTGGATTTAAAGGGCCAGCGCCCCGTTAATTGGCTAATTGCCAGGCGCTTCCCCTACTTAAGGTACGTCCCACTAACACTCCTTGCTGGATCTATGTTGCCTCGTGCCTTAGCTAAAGCGTTCCCAAAGTGTATTCTCGCCTTTCCGTGTACCAGACCTCTTGCTACGTTTCTCGACTCCGAACCTCTGCCGCCTGCCCCGACCTTCCTGCCTGTCCACGACCTCGAACCATTGCCGCCTGTCCTGACCTTCTGCCTGCCCACGACTACGATTCTCGGACTACGATTCGGTACCACGCTGCACCTCGGCTGCCACCGCAAGCAAGTCACGTCAGGGGGGACGACCTGGTAGCCTCACGCCGCAGCAAGTCCATCCCGCTTTGCGGCGGGCTCTGGTGAAAACCGGGGGCTACTTAGATTCCGTTCCCTGGCGTGGCTTAACTACCATCGCTTGCGGTGGTCCGGCGGATCCACTACCCAGCCCTTACAGTTAGATCCAGCCATGGATCCCGCCAAGGTGCCCCTGCCAAGCATCACGGATCTCACGACGATTGTTGCCCAGCAATCGCAACAAATCGCACAACAAGGTCAGCAGTTGGGCCAGCTCACCGCCATGATGCGTCAGCTTCTTGCATCCCAGCAGCAGTCTCCGCCCCCATCCGTGGCTCCGTCTACATCTGCAGTTCCTTTGGCCACCGTGGGACCCAAACTTCGGCTCCCTCTACCCTCCAGCTTTGCCGGTGATCCCAAGCTCTGCCGGGGTTTCGTTACTCAGTGCTCAATGCACGTGGAGCTGATGGCGGATCAGTTTCCCTCGGAGAGGTCTAAGGTGGCCTTTGTTGTGAGTCTACTTTCCGGGAAGGCCCTGGCTTGGGCAACCCCCCTCTGGGACAGAGGCGACCCTGTGACTGCGGACCTACAGACCTTCCTCCAGGAATTCCGCACCGTCTTCGAGGAGCCGGCACGCGCCTCCTCCGCCGAGACCGCCCTCTTGAGCCTCCGTCAGGGCGAGTCTTCTGTGGGTGACTATGCGGTTCAATTCCGTACCCTGGCTTCGGAGCTCGCATGGAACAATGCCGCCCTCTGCGCTACCTTCAAGAAGGGTCTGTCCAGCAGGGTAAAAGACGCTTTGGCAGCAAGAGACCTCCCGTCCTCCCTAAACGAATTAATACATCTAGCTACTCGTATTGATGTAAGGTTCGCGGAGAGGCAGGAGGAGCTTCGCCAAGAAAGAGACTCTGCTCGTCCTCGTCGGCGATTCCACCTGGCTCCTGTGTTCCAGCATTCTCCTATTCCACCTCCTCAAACCTCAGAGGTGGAACCGATGCAAGTGGACCGGGCTCACTTAACGGAGCAAGAACTGAACCGCCGTCGGGCAGAGAAGCTATGCCTCTACTGCGCCAGCCCGGACCACTTCCGCAGAAACTGTCCCCTTCGTCCTCAGCGTCCGGGAAACGCTCTCACCTAGGTGCCGTGGGAGAGGCGGCCCTAGGTGCAGTTTCCTCCTCTCCACGTCTGATGATGCCAGTAGAGGTGACTTCTGATGCTGGTCCTTCGTTCCGGAGTTCTGCCTTCCTGGACTCGGGATCTGCCGGGAACTTCATCTTAGCCTCGTTGGTAACCCGGTACCGCATACCTGTAGTCCGGCTGGAGAAACCGCTGCTTATCTCTTCGGTCAGTGGGGAGCTCCTCACTGATCCCATCCGGTACATAACCCGGCCGGTGACTCTCCGTGTGGGGGCTCTGCATAAAGAGAAGATTAGGTTCCACGTTCTGTCCCGGGCTTCCTCGGCTATCCTCTTGGGGCTTCCCTGGCTGCAAGGCCACGCCCCTACGCTCGATTGGAAGACGGGCGAAGTCCTGCGTTGGGGACCGGAATGCCAGAACCGCTGCTTGGAGGTACCACGCCCGGTGCCTACCACTTCTCCGCTCCCGCTTGTCAAACCGTTGCCTGGCCTGCCGGCCGAGTACCAGGACTTTGGGGATGTATTCTCCGAGAAGGAGGCCGATTCGCTGCCACCACATCGGCCTTACGACTGCCCTATTGACCTCCTCCCAGAAACCAGTCCTCCGCGGGGGAGGGTCTACCCACTGTCCGTGCCGGAGACTCAGGCCATGTCGGCCTACATTCTGGAGAATCTGCAGAAAGGATTCATCCGTAAGTCCTCCTCCCCAGCCGGAGCCGGGTTTTTCTTCGTGCAGAAGAAGGATGGTTCTCTCCGTCCGTGCATAGACTATAGGGGTCTAAACAAGATCACCGTAAAAAACCGCTACCCTCTCCCACTGATCTCGGAGCTGTTTGACCGTCTCAAGGGGGCTAGAGTGTTTTCCAAGTTGGATCTACGTGGGGCCTACAACCTCATCAGAATTCGAGAAGGGGACGAATGGAAAACGGCATTCAACACACGAGACGGACATTTCGAATATCTCGTGATGCCTTTTGGGCTATGCAACGCCCCGGCCGTTTTCCAGGAGTTTGTCAATGACGTGTTCCGGGACCTGCTGTACACCTGCGTCATTGTATACCTGGACGATATTTTGATTTTTTCCCCTGACATACAGGCCCACCGGAGACAAGTACGCCAAGTCCTGCGACGCCTGCGGGACAACCGACTGTATGCCAAACTGGAGAAGTGTCGGTTCCACCAGGCCAGCCTTCCTTTCCTGGGGTACATAGTCTCTGATCGAGGCCTTCAGATGGATCCTGCGAAACTCTCAGCGATCCAACAGTGGCCGCGCCCTGTCGGTCTCCGGGCGATTCAACGTTTTCTAGGATTCGCCAACTACTACCGGCAGTTTATTCCCCACTTTTCTACGGTAGTGGCTCCCATTGTGGCTCTCACCCGGAAGAACGCTAATCCTAGATGCTGGTCCCCATCTGCCGAGGAAGCGTTCTCCCAATTAAAGTCTGCCTTCTCCTCCGCACCCATTTTGGTCCGTCCGGATCCTGAGAGACCCTTCAGCCTGGAGGTAGATGCCTCTTCCGTGGGAGCAGGGGCGGTCCTGACCCAGAAGGGCCCTAAAGGCAAAACCGTCACATGCGGTTTCTTTTCTAAAACTTTCTCTTCGGCAGAACGAAATTACGCCATTGGAGATCGGGAGCTGTTGGCCATAAAATTGGCCCTGGAGGAGTGGCGACATCTCTTGGAGGGAGCTCGACATCCTATTGACGTCTTTACAGACCATAAAAATCTGCAATACCTACAGACGGCTCAGCGCCTAAATCCTCGCCAGGCCCGGTGGTCTCTTTTTTTCTCTCGTTTTGATTTTAAGATCCACTTTCGACCGGCCGAGAAAAATATCAAGGCGGATGCCCTCTCCCGTTCTTCTGACGTTACCGGAGAGGAACCTGTGCCTCAGCATATCATCGCTCCTGAACGACTGGTCCACGTGGCTCCGGTGGATCTCCGCAGCGTTCCTCCAGGCAGAACCTATGTGCGCCCCGCACTCAGGAGGAGAATTCTGGGTTGGGGGCATAGCTCTCTTCTGGCCGGCCATCCCGGGATACGAAAATCCTATGCTCTCATCTCACGTCACTACTGGTGGCCAACCCTGCTCCAAGACGTCAAGGACTTTGTTCTTTCCTGCACCACATGTGCCCAAAACAAGGTTCCTCGCCATAGGCCCGCTGGTCTCTTAGTCCCTCTGCCAGTTCCAGAATCTCCATGGTCACACATAGGCATGGACTTTATCACGGACCTCCCTCCTTCGTCGGGAAACTCGGTCATCTGGGTTGTCACTGACCGATTTTCTAAAATGTCCCACTTTGTGCCGCTTCCTGGTCTCCCTTCTGCTCCCCAATTGGCAGGATACTTCTACCATCACATCTTTCGTCTACATGGCTTACCTTCCCACATCGTCTCCGACCGAGGCGTCCAGTTTGTCTCCAAATTCTGGCGTGCTCTGTGTTCCCGGTTGCAAATCAAGCTGGATTTTTCTTCCGCATATCATCCCCAGACGAATGGACAGGTGGAGAGGGTAAACCAAATCTTGGGAGAGTATCTACGGCACTTCGTGTCCGGACGACAGGACAACTGGTCCGAGTTGCTACCTTGGGCAGAGTTCTCTTATAATCATCGGGACTCCGACTCTACTGGCCGTTCTCCTTTCCTGGTGGTCTATGGCCGTCACCCACGCCCTCCCCCTGGCTTCCTCCTCCGAGGTCCCCGCCGTGGACAATCAGGTTCAGGATATCAAGACCATTTGGCGAGAGACCCGACAAGCCCTACTCCAGGCTTCTGCCCGTATGAAGACCCAGGCTGACAAGAAGAGAGGACCTTCCCCTACGTTCCTCCCAGGGGATAGGGTGTGGCTCTCGTCTAGGTACATACGCCTCAAAATCCCCAGTTATAAATTGGGTCCGCGTTTTCTGGGACCCTTCAGAATTCTGCGACAACTGAACCCGGTGTCCTATAAACTCTGTCTGCCTCCATCTCTCCGGGTCCCTAACGCCTTTCATGTTTCCCTCCTGAAGCCTCTGGTCCTGAACCGGTTCTCCCAGAGGGGCGCTGCTCAATCTCCGATGCTAGAATCCCCGGATGTCTTTGAAGTGAAGGACATCCTGGACATGAAGATCGTCAGGGGTAAGCGATTATTTCTTGTTGATTGGAGGGGCTTCGGCCCCGAAGAGAGGTCCTGGGAACCAGAGTCCAATATCCTGAATCCAGACCTTATCCGTAAGTTCCTTCAGCCTAAAAAGAGGGGGAGACCTAAGGGGGGGGGGTACTGTCACGGCACCCCCTGCTCCTCGGCCCGCGGGCCGCGGGCGCACCCGTGACCCCCTCCCCGGGTGCCCACCGGGGTCGGGTGCCGCCGCTGGCCGCGGGACGAGCCGGGGGTCTGCAACTGCCAGGGACTCACCTAACCTCGCTCCTGTGCCGTCCGCGTCCTCTGCCGGCCGAGGCGCGCGTGCCTGTGTCCTAAGGCGCGCGCGCGCTCGTTCTCGAGGATTTAAAGGGCCAGCGCCCCGTTAATTGGCTAAATGCCAGGCGCTTCCCCTACTTAAGGTACGTCCCACTAACACTCCTTGCTGGATCTATGTTGCCTCGTGCCTTAGCTAAAGCGTTCCCAAAGTGTATTCTCGCCTTTCCGTGTACCAGACCTCTTGCTACGTTTCTCGACTCCGAACCTCTGCCGCCTGCCCCGACCTTCCTGCCTGTCCACGACCTCGAACCATTGCCGCCTGTCCTGACCTTCTGCCTGCCCACGACTACGATTCTCGGACTACGATTCGGTACCACGCTGCACCTCGGCTGCCACCGCAAGCAAGTCACGTCAGGGGGGACAACCTGGTAGCCTCACGCCGCAGCAAGTCCATCCCGCTTTGCGGCGGGCTCTGGTGAAAACCGGGGGCTACTTAGATTCCGTTCCCTGGCGTGGCTTAACTACCATCGCTTGCGGTGGTCCGGCGGATCCACTACCCAGCCCTTAAAGCGCACAGTATGCACCGATATACGCCGGCTAACGCCCGTCTGAATATTTCCTTACTGAAATGCAAATGTGTTGAATTAAAAACTAAGTTGCAAGCAATTGTGTTGTGTTACTAAAGAGCCCTAACCTTAGACAGACCTAAAACTTGACTTACATGCTAACTTTGATTTGCCAATTCCCAGAGCAGCTTTAATTTCACTGATAATTTTTGAAGAGCTTCCAAAGAGAAGACTTAGGTGTCAAGCTGTTGTAATTTGCATTGCTTCCCTCTAAACTGCACGCCAATAAAAGTGTCTGTAGCACACGTATATTTAGGATTTACAAGACTACAAGAGACCTCTAGATGGCACTACAACACTTTGGATTATAGCAGACACTCTTAGCTTGAGAAAAGTTTTCTGGCACAGCAGTTTCTTATGTAAGTCTTGGTATATTTATACACATAACACAAGCACATACCATGTTTTAGCAAGGAATAAACTTTCTTCATTAAATCCAGTTCTCAGTCTGCATAATTCTTTTCAAATTGCTTCCTGCGTTCATTGTTTTCATTGATGAGGAAACATGACCAGTTATACTTTATTACAATTAAAAATAATGCCGCCTTACTGCTTGTCAGTACTTCCAATCGTCGGCTGTAAGTTGAATCTAAAGAGAAGTAAGATAAAGTCAGATAAAAATGAATCATGGGAATAAAGCATCATACTAATCAACTAGCGAACCCAGTGTCGGACTGAGGTGTCTAGGTGCAGTTGACTCTAGTGGCCCATCAGTTGAGCTTTCTGGGTCCACCGGTGGAGTTTATTTTAGGGGCATCTTGCTTTTATCCTCTCTGTCTCTGTGTTTCAGCCTCTCCTGAAGATGCATATGCAGTTAAAAAAACATCTCCAGGTTTACCATGCTCAGGGGTCCACCAGGGTTCGTCTTATTCCCCTGTGGGCCAGTCTGAGCCTGAGTAAACCATTTGGAATTGCTTGGATTTCTGCATTTGATACTAAACGGACCCAAACATACATCTAAAATATACAGTATGATTTACATTGCTTTCAATGTAAAGCACGCAACGGCGTTGAGACAAGTGATCGCCGATGCGTGTTTACTTGCGTCTTTCTGATGTGTCTCTCGGATCCGTTCAAAGAATTTTCATGTCAATTTTTGATCCGAAAGACGCATCAGACGCCCTATTTAAAACTATAGGATGCGATCCTGCTGCATCCAACACGCATCCAAACATGCACCTGTGTGTTGGATGCATGATGGATGCATTTTGGATCCGATTGACGCAGCGCTTTTCATGCGATTTTCGGATCCAAAACGGATCCAAAATCGGATCCAAAACAATGTGTGAACATACCCTAACTGACTCCAACCCTAAATTGGAATGAAAGTTAGGGTTTTGTACTGCCTTTTAAGGATGAACTCACTGGTCCGCAGAGCTTATCATCTGGCGGTGCTCTTGGTTCCACCTAACATTAGGAAAACCCGAATGTAAGAGGGACTAGAAGTGATGTTGGACTTGAAGCTCAAACCAGAAGTTAAGTTAGACCGAGAGCGCTGCTGGATCAGAAGTACTATGGGAGTGGTAAGTTAACCCTTACATGCCAGAAAGGGCTTACTGGTTTGTAAGAATTAAGTTTACTGGTTCGTGACACTTCTGGTCCAGCAATGCTCTCGGCCTAATGTCATTTCTGGTTTGACCTCACATTAAGGAAACTCTAATGTGATGTTGGACTGGAAGCGACGTCTGACTAGGAGTGATGTTGAACAAAGAGCGTTGCGGCATGGTAAGTTAACCATTAGAAACCATGCATGTCCCCATGTTGTGTATGGTATTGCAGTTCAAGCCCATTTACTGCACTAGAACTGCTCACAAGTCATGAGCAGATTTGGTGCAGCCATGTATGTTTAGGCTCAGAGAACCCCCTTCTGGACAAATGCTTCAGTTTTTTGTGACACCCATTGAGTATTTTAAGCCAAAACAAAGAGTAGATTCAAAATGAAAGCAAAATATTAATGAGCGACTTATACTATACTTCTACTTCTTGCTGGATCCAATTCTGCTTGTGCTCACACAAATTGCATCCAAAACTGAAGAGGTGTTTTCCAAAAACCACTTTGAATGAAATTCACAAACAGATGTACAACAAAAAACTGGAGTGCTAAAGTCTTAAAGGGACTCTCCGACTCCCTTTAAGTTTAACTATAGTGCACTGACTGGGAGTAAATAAAAAGCCATACTCACCCCTTAACTCCTGTTTGTTCCAGTGATGTGCCTCTCATCCCTTGTCGCCGGTCTTCTGTTGTCTCCCAGCTGGGGCTGAATAGAACGTCACCGCTGCAGCATCTGATTATCAGCCTGACGCTGCCCGACGTCACTGTACTGAAGTCAAGGCTCGGAACAATGATGACAGGTAGTGTCAGGTCACCAATCAGAAGATAACAAAAGACTGGCAAAGAAGACCAGGAGTTGTGTCACTGGAACTGATGTGAATTAAGATGAGCATTTTTTTAAATATTTTTTCCTAGTCTCTGCACCATAATTAAACTTAAGAAGGTGAGTCAAACAGCCCTTTAAAATTTGTGTAAACCACCTGATATAAAAATTTCTGACGTTGGTGGGGTGGGGTTTGGGTGTCGCACTTTTACTATAGTTTATGCTAGAAGGTTATGTAAATGATAGCTAAAATGTATGGCAGCTCACAGTTGGCGCACCATAGATTGCACTTTTTGTTCACACAGCGTTTTTGGACGAGGTTTTCGGAGCGTTTCCTCACCCAAAACCTCGTCCAAACCACATCAAAACCTTGCCTGAAACACGCTTCTTCAGACGAGGTTTTTGACGAGGCTTTGATCAGGTTTTGGATCAGGTTTTCAACGAGGTTTTCACCCATACAAATGAATAACCAGGACAAAAACCGCGCCGAAAACGCGCCAAAATCGCGCTAAAAAACGCGCCTACAACGCGCTTCAAGAATTGACATGATACTTCTCTTTTTCATTGCTTCCAAAGAAGCGTGTAAAAACCTCATCGTGTGTGAACTACAACAAAGTTTTACATAGGAATCAATTAAATGAACTGGGGGCGTTTTGGAAGCGTTTTGGGCGAGGAAACACTCCGAAAACCTCATCCAAAACCTCGTCCAAAAATGCCGTGTGAACATGCCCTTAGGCTCACAGAATGCATATGCCTCTAAATACTGTACATTTAGCACATCTTACTCTGGAGCTTTTATCATGAAACAGTACATGTCATTCAATAATATTTCATATCGCTCAAGAGATCTAGAAGGATCAAAACCACAAAGGTGACACAAGTTCAGAAAATACCATCTCTGAGTTGCTAAGAAAACAATGGGCCTCAAACTGCCCTGTAAACTTGTACAATGGACCTCATTCATCAAAACTGTCTAGTTTGAGGTCCATTGTTTAGTATTTCTTAGCAACTCAGAGATAGTATTTTCTGAACATGTCACCTTTTTTTGTTTTGATACTTGTAGATCTCTTGAGCGATATGAAATTATATTGAGTGACATGTACTGTTTAATCCCTCATGTTATATACTGTTACACCATCACTGCTACTGTTTTATTCTAACAAGACCAATCTATCACCAGATCAGATAGATTTTCTGGAATCTCCTGCATAAGTTCAAGTGACTGCATTTAGCACTCCTATTGCTTACATTTGCACATTAATGAGAGCATAGCCAGTCCTCATGCATGAACCGGGCTTGGCACACTGGAAATCTACCAGCAATTGGATGGACAACCTTGAACTCTCATTGTCTTTAACAATAAGTGCATTTTAATTGACTCTCCATATGCTATATCCCTATAGTGTGGTACAAATTGTCCTCTGAATTATGAATCTCATATGCACACAGCATACTTTTAGATGAAGATGCTATAGACCACTGTGTGGTATTATTCTTATTAACAATATTAAAATATTACTATTTATAAAGCACCAAATGAAAAGGAACTCAGCAGATCTATGATGCCCGCGACATGGGCAGCATGAAATCTAGACAGACTCCCTCATAACAAACTAGCTATGTTTTAGTTGTAAATTCTACAGCATTTCAAAGAAAATATCATTTGAAAATGAGCTGGGACAGAGGAAAGAGTCAAGGGGCAGTTCCATGCTGGTACATGGAGGGACTCACTTGATCTATGTGAAGTTCACACTGTTGTAGATAAGCATCTGACCTCTCTATGACGTTAGGCATGGGTCACGCGTCAGGTGCTGAGTATACTCAAAATAGATGAACGAGACAGCGACCAGCAGGTTACAAAAGTATAAAACTAGTTCGCATCTGCAATGGAAGTTCAGTTTGGAACCTCTGCTAGGCCTATTGAATGGGGGACAACAGCAGGACCCAACATCGGGGTTCAGGATTGGTGGCTGTCATTTTAACGGAAAAAATAGGGCTGCATGTCGACCTGCTTGTTCTGTCATTTTTGAGGGAATCTGGAGGCTCAGAATCAGACCTTCAATGAAAGTGTGAACCAGGCCTTAATGGAACATGGGTTACATTCTTTAGATTTATGAAAAATATCATTATCACAGATTTACAATCTTCTAGATTGTAAGCCTTTGCGGATAGGGTCCTCTCTCCCTTTGTGCCATTTAGTGTTGCTACTGTACTTTGTTTGGTCTTATGTTATCTATGTAGACCCCCTTTGAATGTACAGAAACCTGGAATTAATGGCACTTTAAAATAAATAATAATAATCATTATTATTAAGGTGTAAAATGATAAAAGTGTTGAGCTACACATTAACATAAGCTGCAAGAAATGTAAAAATAAAAATCTAAATAATTGTAATATAATAACAAAAGATGAAAAAGAGATGATTTAGCACTCTCATTTATGCCTGAAATTAATTTATCAGTGCTGTGATAAATATCAATAGGAATCTTATTGGACATAAATAAAATGATCTTCAATCACGCTTCTGTTTCAGCCATTGCCATATAGACCTATTTATGCTGAATCATCCCAATGAAACTTGTCATTGTGTTACCTGTCTCTATTAGGCACAGGAGCTTTAGATATTGCCTCACACACAACTTAAAAAATGTTGGAAATAGAGAAATTGCAGGCGCTGTCAGGATGTAGCTTGTCAGTGTTGTCAAGAGATTGGGGTTTGTTCATTTTACTGATCCCTGTGACTGACAAACAAACGCAGATAGCCTAAGGCTGCGTTCACACGGCCGTTTTACAGTGGATTATAGAACATATTCTAATTTTTTTCAAAACCAGGGGCGTAAGTACCGGGGCAGCAGACGTAGTAGCTGCACCGTACCCCGGACCCCGGGGCAGCTGCAACCACGTCTGCTATTCTGCTATTCCAGTAGTTTGACTCCTGCGCCCGTCGGCAGTGAACATAACAGTTCACTGCTGACAGGGCGGAGCTGCGGGGGCCCGGCGCATCCTACCTCTGAATGCCCTGGCCAGCTGGCTGCGCGGTCACATCGTGGGAGCGTGGAGAGAGGTGAGTAAGTGATTTCTTACTTTTAATGTAGCCTGCCTGACTATGTATGGCCCCTATGGCTACCTATAACATGCCTAATTATATATGACCCATATAGCTACCTAGACCCTGCCTGACTATATATGGCCCCTCTAGATACCTAGACCCTGCCTGACTATATATGGCCCCTATAGCTACCTAGACCCTGCCTGTCTGACTATATATGGCCCCTATAGCTACTTAGACCCTGCCTGACTATATATGGCCTTTATAGCTACCTAGACCCTACCTGTCTGACTCTATATGGCCCCTGGAGCTACCTATACCCTGCCTGACTATATATGATTCTTATAGCTACCTCGACCCTGCCTGTCTGACTATATATAGCCCCTTACCTACCTAGACCCTGTCTGCCTGACTATATATGGCCCCTATAGCTACCTGGACCCTGCCTGCCTGACTAATATATGGTCCCTATAGCTACCTAGACCCTTCATGCCTGACTATATATGACCCTTATAGCTACCTAGACCCTACTTGCCTATATGTGGCCCCTATAGCTACCTAGACCCTGCCTGCCTATATATGGCCCTTATAGCTACCTAGACCCTGGTTGCCTGACTATATATGGCCCTTATAGCTACCTAGACCCTACCTGCTTGACTATATATGGCTCCTATAGCTACCTATACCCTACCTGTCTGACTATATCGGGCCCTATAGCTACCTAGACCCTGCCTGTCTGACTATATGGGGTCCTATAGCTACCTAAATCCTACCTGCCTGACTATATATGGCACCTGTAGCTACCTAGATCCTGCCTGTCTGACTATATATGGCACCTATAGCTACCTAGACCCTGCCTGACTATCTTGTTTCCCCAAAAATAAGATAGTATCTTATGTTTATATTTGCTCCTAAAAACGAGCTAAGTCTTAAGTTTATGGGATTTTTTTCTATGAACAATAATTCACATTCATTGTTGAACAAAGCATCAACATGTATTAATATACTGTAGTGATTTCATCACAAACATTAGCATAAGCAGCCAAGCTCTGAATTGCATAAAAAATGCACTATGTCTTATTTTTGGGGGTGTCTTATTTTTGGGGAAACAGGGTATATATGGCCATTATAGCTACCTAGACCCTGCCTGCCTGACTATAGGTGGCCCCTATAGCTACCTCGACCCTGCCTGACTATATATGGCCCTTATAGCTACCTCAACCCTGCCTGTCTGCCTATATATGACCCATATAGCTACCTAGACCTTACCTGCTTGACTATATATGGCTCCTTTAGCTACCTAGACCTCACCTGTCTGACTATGTGGGGCCTCTATAGCTTCCTAGACCCTGCCTGCCTGACTATATGGGGCCCTATAGCTACCTAAACCCTACGTGCCTGACTATATATGGCCCCTATAGCTACCTAGACCCTGCCTGTCTGACTATATATGGCACATATAGCTACCTAGACCCTGTCTGACTATATATGGCCCATATAGCTACCTAGACCCTGCCTGCCTGACTATATGGGGCCCCATAGCCTACCTAAATCCTGCCTATATGAGGCCCTTTAACCTACCTAAACCCTGCCTGCCTATATGGGGCCTATAGCCTACCTAAACTCTGCCTGCCTGCCTATATGGGTCCCTATAGCTACCTAAACCCTGCCTACCTATATGGCTCCTATACCCTACCTAAACTCTGCCTGCCTAGCTATATGACCCCTATATCCTACCTAAAGCCTTTCTGCCTATTTGGGGCCTCCTATAACCTATTTATATGGACGCACCTGTGGACCCACCTATAGCTTATCATTTTTCTTTTGAGCAAAGATTCCCTTAAAAGGGAATAGACTTTGATGGCATATCGCTAGGTCCCACCTCTAGAATCTGCACCCATCTCCTAAGGGAGCCCTGAAATGTGCTGCTATATGCCGGGATTACGCCGTGTGGACATACCCTTAGACAGTTTTGATAAATGAGGCCCAGTGCTTTTCTATCAGCATTGATGGACCAATCACCCAAATATTTTGTAGCTTAATTTATGTGCTGTCTTGCTAACAGCGGGATATTAAGTAATTTCAGAAGCCCTGGTCACATCGTAAACTGACTGGAATCTATCAGGGGCAGGGAGAGAGATGTGCTTGTTATTATGAACCTCATGCAAGAGGGATAATAAGATCATAATGAACTAGAGGTTTCATGTGCTGTACTAACAAAATGAATTTCCCAGTACTTCTTGTCTACAATGAGGAAAAGAAGAAAAAAACAAGAAATAAAACCCTGAGTATGAGGTTTGTCCAAATAATTTACACCTCCATCTCTTTATCTAGGAAGATAGCATACAAAACTATAAAGTTTTGCGCTAGGCTTATTTGTGCAAAAATTTGCAACCTTTTGTCGTTTTTGCATAAATGAATACAAAGCATGATAAATAGCCCCTTCATGTTTCACCTGGACTTCACACAATGGGGCAGATGTGTCAACAGTGTCTGAGGGGAAGGTCCACACGGCATAGAAAAAAATACCAGTGGGATTCTGATTAAAGAATCCGACCAGTATTTTATCGTCTTTTTAGACGGTTCTGTCTGCGGTTTGCGGATTCGCCAGTCCCCCTAATCATTGAATAACACACCTGCCGCCCAAAAACTGAGGGGAAGATTGTGCATGTTCCGAGTTTTTAGGAACGCCGGCGGTGTGAAAATCCGTCTAGTAGAAAAACCATGCAGTGTAGACGACTGGGCAGATTTTCTATTAAAGTCTGTGGGAATGGTTGACAGTCGGTTTTCAGACAGTTTTCAAATCCGCAAACCTTTTGAAAAACTGACTTAGGGTCTGTCCACACGGCATGGTTTAACTGTAAGGGGTTGTTCAAATGGCGTTTTTGGATTCGATTTTGGATCGCATCCAAAAACGCAGCAGCGATCGGATCCTAAACGGATCAAATACGTATCCACTACGCATCTGCGTGTTTGGATGTATGTTGGATACAGCAGGATTGCACCCTATAGTTTTAAATAGGACATGTTAATTCTTGGAACGAAGACGCAATGAGAAACGCATCGGCGTTCACACGTGTTTCATATTAAAAGCAATGTAAATCACATTACTATTTATTAGATACATTTAGGTCTGTTTGGGGTCCAACAGATGGATCCAAACACGCATCTAAAAGCGTATGTTCACACGGACCAAACACGCCATGTGAAGACAGTTTTAAGTTAGACTAGGCAGTCTTACAATGGGCCACATTTATCATAGTGTTCATAAATCTGGCACAGGTTAAAACTGTCTAACCTTACACCATTTTTAAATTGGTTTACTTTATTATACTAACTGTGCCAAAATTTTTCCACATTTTTGGAACACATCAAGCCACGCTCCCTTTGTTGAGACAATGACCCTTTTTGTCGGACAACGCATAGAAGTGTCTAGATACTGTCTAAAACTGTCCAAAACATTATCTTCGGCACAAATTGTTTCAGAATTCTGGCGCATCAGCTTCCATATATCTGGGCCAATGGTTTTTGACTCTTATTTTGATGCACATTTTGCACAAAAATGCATATCAATATCACCCCACTATTGCTTTTTATTGCAATACGCACCATTAGGGCACATGGTGAATTTTTGAAAAAAAAATTGTGCACCTTGTTCGATGCAGAACAACAATTCTTGGTACATAATCGCATGTTCTCTACATTTAATCTTACAGAGAGTTGATGGAGACGACAAAACAGTGCTAGATTATCCATCAACAAAATATATGCACAATTTTGTAACACCTCAAAATATACCTCAAATAAAATGAAGATGGTACCCTGAAAAACAGATGGAAATATGCAATAAAAATGCAAAATAAAAAGTGTGCTAAGAAATGATGGAAAAAAACGCATGAAAAAGGCACTAAAGTAAGTTTACATAAAAACAAATTTAAAAAAGTGCATAAATTACATGCTTTCCATTTAAATGGTCAGGTTTTGCAGTGTCCTTAGGGTATGTTCACATTGCATAATTTTACACTAATTTTGGGGCAATTTTTGCACTGAAATACGGCCCAAAATAGGCCTCAAACAATATTCTATGCAGCTCTCATTGATTCCAACATAAAATATGCGGCATTTACACGGCATGTATTTTAGAAGCGTATTTGCGACGCATATTTAGGGCCACATGTATGAAAACTGTTTAGGTCTAAAAACTCACTCTTTTGCCCATAGGTAACTATGGGCAAAAGAGTGAGTTTTAGACCTAAACAGTTCATACATGTGGCCCTTAGTGTCTAATTCACTCGCATACATTTAAGTGTCTTGTCAATTCTTGAGGCGTTTACATGGGTGAAATTCCCATAGAAGCAATGGTGGAGTGTATTTTTGGTGCATAAAGGCCTCACAATATGATCCACACTTTTCAAAAAATGCACTTCAAAATACGCCTCTAATCAGATGTAATTTGAAACTCATTTTGAAACACAAATTTACTCGTCAAAATTACGTTGTGTGAATATACCCTAAGAGTGAGACCTGACACATCTCAACAACATGGATATCATCTGGAGAGGTATTCAGCTTTTTGAATGCAAAGAAGATTGGGACTGATTTACTGATTGATATGTACATGAACTGTGGAACTAGTTTGCAAATTTTGTGCTAAATTTATTTAGTATTTTAGACCTTTTTTGCACCTCATTCGACAAGAAAGCATGGCTGTGAAGCCGCTTGTCTTATTGGAGAAATGGTGTGGCTTGAAATATACAAAACTCCATGCACGGATCCCCGTCGGCCAAAACAGTAAATATAATCCAAAGCACTCTATAATATATTATAGAGTGTTTTGGATTTTAACTTTTAATAACTTATTAAGATGAACCCAAAAAGTCCTAGGAACGAATCTGCCTTACCCAAAAGAAGGTTTTGAAAAATGTCTTCAGGACTCTGTTAAATTGGGGGAAGGTGCCACATATATGGGACGTTGTAGCCCATATACATATATCCCTCACAATAACCATACAAATTCCCTATTAGCTATTCAGGAAAAAATAGTAATAAAAGCAAGTAGAGCATACAAAGGAAAACACAAGTTACTAGCATAGGTACTGTTACAATAACTACTAGATCTCAATACTCAACAATAATCATATGCCATGTAAACGGATGTTAATCACTTCAATAAGTAAATATATTTCCAATATGATATTCAATTAGTTGTAGACCCAAAAATACAAGATAATCTGAGATTCGTCTGAAACAAAAAGATGCAAGATTAACCAAATTCCAACTTCTGCAGAGCAAATCGGCAGCATGCTTGTTGGGAACATAACCACGTTGGGATGCCAGGCAAGCTCCCTCTCTCCATTATCATTGGTTTACCTTGTGCATGTAAAATAATTAGAATGAATAGAAGAGATAAAGGACAAGTAGGATGCACAAGCCTAACTACACTATCAAGAGTAACAGTACATTCAGCCACCACTTGCTACAATGTTTACAGCTACTATGATGTTACAATAAAGATACAATCACTGAACTATATATCAACTAGCGTGTGTCAATAGATGCAGGTATATACAACAGAGTAGTCAATATTGTTACCAGTAAGTAATGTGTCTGTGATTAAGAGTAATGGCAGCAACAACCCAAGGTGATTAATGATGGTATAGTCTCACAAATGGATATAGATCCTCCATAATAAAATAGGCAGTATTATTTAATACAAAATCTGTACTTTTACTTAATCTAGTGTACAGAAGTAGCCTAGTAAATGTAAAGGGAGTATTTAAAATTGATGATAATTAGGAAATAAAGGTGGATATCAATACAGTTGACAATCATAGAAGTAGGCCAAGATCTAGGACGTGCAGTGGGAACATAATTGCTGCAAACCAACCTGTCTCTCAGATTCCGTCTTCTTCGGTACGTAATGGTGGGCCGTTCAATCAAAGCTGCAATAATAGGATCCTGAGTCAAAATTGGCCAACATTTTTTAATAATCTAAATAATTTCATGCTATGCTACATAATAAGTACTGATAATTCTTAGCTTATTTGTGCCTGCCCTTTCTCTTGTAACTAAAAAGGAGCCTTGGTGCACCTGTGTAAGTACCTACTTAGGATACCCATGTTTCCTTAACCTATTCCTCAACAAATCTGCCTCTTTTTTCAAACCATCAGGAGAGGAGCAATTCCGTTTTGTGTTAAAAATTAAACCTTAGGGGTTCTCAGAGAGAACAGATTAAAACTCTCCCATCTAAGTCATCTGTTTCCAGCTGTTGGTTTTCTGAACACCATCCCTTCCCTTTGCAATAAGAAGATCCAGAAAAGATCATCTATTTGTGTCAATTCCAATAGTATTTTAGGCTTTATTGAGATTGTTATTTTGGGTAGTTGGGATTAGTCCCCATGATTTTGTGGGTTTGGGTGAGGATAAGTGTAAGGTTAACACACGAAAAAATTAATTATCTTAATAAAAGTTAAGTTTTACTCTGGTCTAGTGCAACATTATACTCAGTGTAGTTTGTTGATTTTTTGTGTTGCCACCAACTGTATAATTTATAGTGCCCTACCCCATGATTTTCAGTCAGTTATTCTTGAAGTAAAGCATACACTCTGCATGATGCTGCCACCACCATGCTATATGGTGGGGATGGTGTTTTTAGGGTGATGAGCAGTGTTGGCTTTCCTCCACACACAGCATTTTGAACCAAAAAGTTAAATTTTGGTCTCATCTGACCAGAGCACCTTCTTCCACATGCTTGTTGTATCGCCTTCACTGCAAACAGGACTTCTTATGGCTTTTAAAAAGGGCTTTCTTCTTGCCACTTTTCCATAAAGGCCAGATTTATGAGGCACTAATAGTTGTCCTGTGGACAGACTCTCCCACCTAAACTGTGAATCTCTGCAACTCCTCCAGAGTGACCCGAGGCCTCTTGGCTGCTTTTCTAATTAGTGCTCTCCTTGTCTGGGCTGTCAGTTTAGGTGGACAGCCATTTCTTGGTAGGTTAGCAGTTGTGCCATACTCCTTCCATTTATGGATGATGGTTTAAACAGTGCCCCATGAGAACATCAGAGCTTAGGCTATTTTTTTTTAACCCAAAGCCTTCTAGTGGATGGGTGTGTGAGCTGCTGCTCATTCGTTATCTGCACCTGTTATATTTCTCCCAGGTAGCACTAGGGCTTATATTTCCTCCCATTGGGTTTAGTCTATTATTCAACAATTGAGTTTGGCTTTGTGGTTGTGTTTTTGAGTAAATAACATCCCATTATTCTGTGATATATTTAACCCCTTCCCGACATAGGACGTATGCATACGCTCTAGTGGGAAGTGACTTCCCGCAAATGGACGTATGCATACATCCTGGCGATCGCGCGGGTCTGCGGTTGAGCCGCGCTATCGCTACATGGGACCAGCGGTAAATTATAGCTGGCCGCATGCCGTATCACCCGCGGCCGTAATGAGCTCTGGCCGCGGGTGAAAAACGCTTTATTACCGCAGCCTGTCATGGCTGCGATAATGAAGCCGCAGGCAGGAGGTGTGAGCTCCTCCTGCCTGCTTCCCGGCGGCTGCCGAACTGCAGTTCAGCAGCGATCTCCTACCTGATGGCCACGGGAAGTGAACGGCACTTTCTGGGGTCATCTGTGACGTCACCATGCCCACAATGCATTGCGGGCATGGTGACAGTTAGTTATCATGGCGACCAGTACACAGTACTAGTACTGTGCACCTGCCTGCCTTCTAACAGCAATCTGATGATTGCTGTTGGAAGAAAAAGTAAAAAAAAGTGAAAAAAAAGTAAAAATAAATGTCAAAAGTGAAAAAAAAGTAAAACACAAACACAAAAAATAAAATAAAAACAAGTACACCGCCCTTTTTTGCCCTTTACAAACGGCAATCGCCCCAAAAAAGATCAAAAATAAATAAAGTACCCATATTTGGTATCGCCACGTGCGTAACGACCCACCCTATAAATATGTCATGTTAATTAACCCGTACGGTGAACGCCATAAAAACCAAAAAACAGTCACAGAATTGTGATTTTTGTACATCCTGCAGCACATAAAATGGAAAAAAAAGCGATCAAAAACTCATATAAACGCCACAGTTGTACCAATTAAATCTTAAGTTCATCCCGCAAAAAAAAGTCCTTGCATGTCTCTGTATACAGAAAAATAAAAAAGTTATGGCTCTCAGAAGACAGCGATGCATAAATATTATTTAAAACAATAAAAACACTTTTTTTTTTTTTTAAGTGCATCAGAATTAAAAAAACTATATAAATAGGGTATCACCGTAATCGTATCGACCCAGAGAGCAAAGCTAACTGGTCATGGATAGTGCACGGTGAGCGCTGTTAAAAGTAAAAATAAAAAACAGTACTAGAATTGCTGTATTTTCTTCACCCTGCCTTCCAAAAAACGGATTTAAAACTGATCAAAAAATCTTGTCCCCCTAAAAATGATACCAATAAAAACGTCAACTCATCCCGCAAAAAACAAGCTGCTACACAGCTCCATACACAGGAAAATAAAAAAGTTATGGCTCTCAGACTATGGCGATGCAAAAACGTGTTTTCCTTTTTGAATAAAAGTGTTTTTATTGTGTAAAAGCAGTAAAATATAAAAAAATATACAAATTGGGTATCGCTGTAATTGTATCGACCTGCTGAGTAATACTAGTATGTCAGTTATACTGTTAAAAAATAAAAACCACTACCAGGAATGCTGTATTTTGTTAAAAATGCCTCACAAAAACCTTAATAAAAAGTGATCAAAGCGGCATATGCCCCCCATAATGGTACTAATAAAAATGTCAACTCATCCCACAAAAAACAAGCCCAGAATCAGCTCCGTATACAGAAAACTGAAAACGTTAAGGCTATCAGAACAGGACAACATAAAAACGCAATTTTTTTATAGACCTATTTCTATTGTGTAAAAGTAATAAAACATAAAAAAACTATATAAAATCTATATCATTGCAATTGTACCGACCCCCATAGTAAAGATATCCTGTCATTTATACTGCACGGCGAACGCTGTAAAATTGAAGCCCAAAAAACAATGGCGGAATTGCGTTTTCCCCTCATTTTCATAGCCCAATGCAAAAAAAAAACAAAAAACTTTGGAACACCTGTGCACCCAAAATGTACAATACACCCCTAGATGAGATCTATGAGGCGTGCTGAATCCAAAATGGGGTGACTTCTGGAAGGTTTCACCTGTTCTGGTACTTTGGGGGCTTTGTAAATGCGACATGGCCCCACCAAAATCTGCGTTCCAAAAGCCAAATAGCGCTCCCTCCCTTGTACCCCCTGCCATGCGCCCAAACAGCAGTTTACACCCACATGTAGGGTATTGCCGAACTTGGAAGAAATTGCGTAACAAGGTTTTGGGTGCTTTTTTTACCAGGATGCCTTGTAAAAATTAAACATTTTCAGCTAAAATTGCAGATTATTGGAAAAAATATTTTTTTTTTCATTTTCACAGCCTAACGCTAAAAATTTTTGTGACACACCTGTGGGGTCGATAGGCAGTGTAAACAGACTAGAATGTGTAAGATTATCTCAGCGGCT
This sequence comes from Phyllomedusa bahiana, assembly GCA_025379985.1. Lineage (NCBI taxonomy): Eukaryota > Metazoa > Chordata > Amphibia > Anura > Hylidae > Phyllomedusa > Phyllomedusa bahiana. Next base: position 90,387 of record JAODAL010004861.1, read on the forward strand.
TACACTGTGTGGTAAACTTGGTGCATCTTCAGACACTGTTGTCTAACTTTATACCACCTCTTGGTTGACTTACTTTATACAGTGTATAAACTAGTATTATCAAAATTATACCCGCAGAATAAAAATAATTTGTCATTTATACCATACACTGAACTCTGTAAAAACAAACCTTCTTACAAATTGTGCAACTGTGTTAATTTTTTTCTAATTTCAATCCATAAATAAGTTTTGGGGGCTTTTTTATCCATCCTAGGTTGATAGAAATAGTACTACTAATAATGCAAGTTCTCCTGCAAAAATCAAGCCCTTACATATTGACAAGATAAAGTTAAAAGGTTTGGCTTTTGAAAGAAGCATATGAAAAAAGTTAGCTACATCCTTCAGGGGTTAATGGGATATTCCCATCAGGTTGATTAGCTTTAACTATATAAGCACGCATAAATAAAGACTATTGCCAAATATATTACTGTTCTGATTTTGCTTCAAAATTAGAGCAGTTCTTATCTCCTGCTCCTTTACACAAGCTATCCTAGTTACATACCACCTCTTTCTGCTCTTTCAACCTTGGCTGGGATGGTAACATCACTGCCTGCTGTGAGAGTGAATAACTAGCGTCCTAGGGTCCGCCCAGTAGCGGGCATGCACAGTGGGGTCCAAGCAGGTTGTACCGGAGTTAAAACATATGTGCCTTTAATTCAAACATTTTAAAAACGTACAAGTTATAGTTGCGGTACAAATTCGTGCTTCACATAGACGCAACCACCCGACGGGATATGCACTAGACTCCAAGAACCGACCGACGCATTTCAATGTAAAATCTTAGTCCTGGTCTCACTGCCTGCTGTGTCTTCTCAGCGGCACAGGAGCTTCTTTATGTTTCTTCCTGACAAACTTTATCCTTTTACAGCTACGAAGCCTTGTTGTCCTGCTGTTAAAACTCCTCCATCACCAATGTTCATCTAACAGGCTCAACTAGGAATAGCAGTGTTAATATGCCAATCACTGCTATAGAACCTCCAACAGCCTGAACAGGAAGTGTGATCCTGAAGCTGCCTGTGATGAGCAGGCTCTGTGAAACAGCAAGATGGGAAAACCACTTTAAGTCCTGTCCCTTTACTAGTTTGCAGCAAGAGGTGCTTACCAAGTCATAAAACATGCAGTATGGGTTAATGACATAATATATACACAATCCAGTATCAGCAGCACTCTACTAGCACTGAAAACAGTCAAAAGAAACAGGAATTTTTGGAAAGACATATCTACTACTTTAGACACATGAAAACTTGAGGTTCTTGGTGTATATTTTTGATCAAAACGGTATAAGCCCACCTGCAGACGTCATGTGGACCTCAATACAGTTGGGTTCAAAAATCAATTAGGCTGTGCACATCCATATATTTTGAAAAACGTAAGCATAGGTGCACACTGAAAAGGCAATAGCATACATCTAATACAAATATCAGTGGCACACTAAAAACTAAGTGAAACATTAAGGTATATAGGAATATTGGAAATGTATTACTGCTAAGGAAAATATGAAAAACCTGTGACTCTTAGTTTACAGTTTTTGATCCAAACTTTGTTTAAGCTCACCTCCCAATAGCGTCAAGGGGATCCCAGCACAGGTGAGTCCCTAACACTGAACATGTTACCTCACTAGGAGTCCATTCAGACTACAACATCTCAGGGAGTGATAGGAACCTGCTACTGAATTATCCTGCACCAGTTTAAAAGAGGTAGGCGGAGTGCAGCAAGCCAATGAGGCTGCCATTCCTCAAATAGACTTCAAAAATCAATTAGGCTGTGCAAATCCATATATTTTGAAAAACGTAAGCATAGGTGCACACTGAAAAGGCAATAGCATACATCTAATACAAATATCAGTGGCACACTAAAAACTAAGTGAAACATCAAGGTATATAGGAATATTGGAAATGCATTACTGCTAAGGAAAATATGAAAAACCTGGGACTCTTAGTTTACAGTTTTTGATCAAAGATTGTATTAAGCTCACCTCCCAATAGCGTCATCCACATGGTCTGCACATCCAAAAAGATTTTTTTTTTTGAAAAATGAGTATAGATGCATGCTGGTGTGGCAGTAAAATACAAACACAATCTAATATTGGCAGCACTCTACTAGCACTAAAAAAAACAGTCAAAGGGAACAGGAATTTTGGGAAAAGTCTTTCCGACACTTTACATACATTAAAACTTTCCACTTTCCATACATTAAAACTTGAGCCAACCAGAGATGTAACATTAGGTTCCCAGCTGTATTGAGGTCGCTCTGTTGTCGGGAGGTGGGCTTTTGATCAAAAATGTACACTAAACCTCAAGTTTTCATGGACAGTTGAAACCAGAAGTTTACATACACTATATAGAGACACATATGCATGTTTTTCTCACTTTCTGACATAAAATCAGAATAAACCTTACCGGTTTTAGGTCAATTAGGAACCAAAATTATTTATATTTGCCAAATACCAGAATATGGGAGAGAGAATTTATTTAAATCATTTTTATTTTTTTCTGCAAGGTCAAAGTTTTCATACATTTCATTAGTATTTGGTAGCATTGCCCTTAAACTGTATGACTTGGGTCAAATGTTTTGAATATCCTTCCACAAGCTTCTCACAATAGTTGGTAGGAATTTTGGCCCATTCCTCCTGATAGAACTGGTGTAACTGAGCCATGTTTGTAGGTCGCCTTGCTCGCACCTGCCTTTTCAGCTTTGTCAATACATTTTCAATAGGATTGAGATCAGGGCTTTATGATGGCCACTCCAAAACATTGACTTGGTTATCCTTAAACCACTTTGTAACCAGTTTGGCAGTATGCTTCAGGTCATTGTCCATTTGGAAGACCCATTTCCACCCAAGCTTTAACTTTGTGGCTGATGTCTTGAGATGTTGCTTCAGTATTGCCACAATTTTCTTTCCTCATGATGCCATCTATTTAGTGAAGTGCACCAGTCCCTCCTGCCGCATAACAACTCCACAACATGATGCTGCCACCCTCGTGTCATTATGGCCAAACAGTTAAATTTTAGTTTTGTAAGACCACAGGACATGTCTCCAAAAATGTAGGTATTTGTTCCTTTGTGCATTTGCAAACATTAATCTGGCTCTTATATGTTTCTTTTGGAGTAATGGCTTCTTTCTGGCAGAGTGGTCTTTCAACCCATGTTGATACAGTACCCGTTTCACTGTGGATAATGACACAATCTTACCAGCTTCCGCCAGCATATTCACAAAATCTTTTGCCTTTGTTCTTGAGTTGATATACACATGTCAGACCAAAAGCACATTCATCTGTGATACACAGTACCCATCTCCTTCTTGAGTGGTATGATGGCTAGACATTCCCATCTTGTTTGTACTTGCGTATAATTGTTTGTACAGATGAACGAGGCACCTTCAGGTATCTGGAAATTGCACCGAAGGATGATCCAGACTGGTGCAAGTCCACAGTTCTCTTCCTGATATCTTTGCTTCCATGATGTTACACACAGAAGCAATGTGTTTCTGGTATGCATTAAAATGCACCCACAGGTGTGTCTCAGAAGCTTTCCAAAGACATGACATCATGTAGTATATGTAAACTTTTGATTTTGCAGAAAGTAATAAAAATGCCTTAAAATTATCTCCATCATTATTCCTGCATTTAGCAAATATAAATAATTTTGGTTCCTAATTGACCTAAAACGGGTAAGGTTTATTCTGATTCCATGTCAAATAGTGAGAAAAACATGCATATGTGTCTTTTTATATAGTGTATGTAAACTTCTGGTGTCAACTGTATCTAAAGTAGCAGAAATGCTTTTCCAAAACTTCCTATGTTCCCTTTGACTGTTTTAGTGCTAGTAGAGTGCTGCTGATATTCTGTTGTGTTTGTATTTTACTGCCACACCATCGTGCACCTATCCTCATTTTTTCTAAAAAATCTTTTTAGCTGTGCAGACCAAACATTGTTTTTTTAATGACAGTGGACTGTTGTGACGCTATCTTTTAGTGAACATGTATTTCTAGCAATTTGCAGGTAATAAACCCTGTCTATACAGTTGAACAGCTAATTAGTTAATCTCTCAGGTATTCTTGGGCGAGAAAATCCAAGATGGCAATGCCATTAATTGTGTTAAAACCTGCTATCCTTATTTTTCACATTTCACAGGTTCTGGAGGAATGTTTGACTCTTTACCTTCCTGCTGTTCTACCAGACATAGTATTCTCCATAGACCACATCCCCGGTGTTTAACCAGAATAAGAATAAAAGCATCAGGATACAGCAGATTTCCTAACCAATTATCTGACAATAACAGAATCCTGATTTGACAGTAATATATTATGTCATTATTATGTTACAAATCCCTCCATGGGAGTCCAGCGTTTGTCAGCATTTTTATATTCTGATAGTTTGTGATACAAGTAAAATCACATTCATTATCCAAACACTGGTGTACATCTCTTGCAGCATTAATTATTCTGCAATTTAGACACCCTTTTCCATATTGAATGACAAAGGCGCATGGCCAAGTGAAAAAGGGTACAGCTGAATATACAACATTGGTCTACATTTACTATTGTTGTCTAAAAGTTAGACAGCATAAACTAGACAGGTTGTCTAAAAATGCTCCAGATTTATGACAGTGGCTCATGCAGTATGATTAATTTGGAACATCCTTAGATTTTTCAAGCTATTTAAAGACCAATTAATAGTTGGCTTTCTGTGTTGAATTTGCTTCATATTGCAATTTTCTGTGATCCATAACTCTTATTTTTCAATTTATAGAACTGTGTGAGACTTTTCTGTGGACTGATCTGCAGATCTTATTGTTACTAGTTTGACATACAGTTAACTTTTTGGTCAATTTTTATTCTAATTTTTGGGGAGGTAAAGTGACCATAAAACACAATTTTGAGTATTTTTGGGTATTTTTTTTTTTATCTCTGGCGGTCACTTGCGGAATAATGTTAGATTTTAATAGAAAATACTTTTTTGGATATGGGGACACAAATTGTGTTTATTTTTTTATTATTATATTTATTTTGTTGGTAGAATAGGGGTGTTTTGACTTTTCCCTTTTTTTAGATTTTTAAAGGAATTTTTATATTTTTTATGGCAGAGCGCAACAGAAGTACAATAACAGCAGACCTGGCAGTACAATCAGCTGCAATGGCCATCTACAGTGGGGAAAATAAGTATTTGATACACTGGCGGTTTTGCAAGTTTTGCACCTACAAAGAATGGAGAGGTCTGTAATTTTTACAGACAGAATCTAAAAAATACAGAAAATCACATTATATGATTTTTAAATACTTATTTGCATTTTATTGCATGAAATAGGTATTTCATCACCTACCAATTAGCAAGAATTCTGGCCCTCCCAGAAATGTTAGTTTTTCTTTAAGAAGCCCATTACCTGTATTAATTTCAACTCTTTGATCTCATTACCTGTATAAAAGACACTTGTCCCCACACTCGATCAATCACACTCCAACCTCTCCACCATGGTCAAGACCAAAGAGCTGTCTAAGGACACTAGGGATGAAATTGCATATCTGCACAAGGCAGGGATAAGCTACAGGACAATATTCAAGCAGCTTGGTGAGAAGGAAACAACTGTTAGAAAATGAAAGAAACGCAAAATGACTGTGAATCTTCCTTGGTCTCAGGCTCCATGCAAAATCTCGCCTCGTGGGGGAAGGATGATTCTGAAAAAGGTCAAGAATCAGTCCAGAACTACAAGGGAGGACCTGGTCAATGACCTGGATATAGCTGGGTTCGTAGTCTCAAAGATTACCATTAGTAACACACTACGGTGTCATGGATTAAAATCCTGCAGAGCACGCAAGGTCCCCCTGCTCATACCAGCACATTTCCAGGCCCATTTGAAGTTCTGCAATGACCATCTGACACTCGCCGTGTTTGGAGGAAGAAGTAGGATGAGTACAACTCCAAGAACACCATCCAAACTGTGCATGTGGGTGGAAACATTATACTTTGGGGGTGCTTTTCTGCAAAGGGGACAAGATGACTGCACTGTATTGAAGGGAGCATGGAAGGAACCTTGAATCACGAGATTTTGGCCAACAACCTCCTTCCCTCAGTGAGAGCATTGAAGATGGATCATGGCTGGGTCTTCCAGCAGGACAAATATCTGGAACACACAACCAGGGCAACTAAGGAGTGGTTCTGTATGAAGCATTTCAAGGTCCTGGAGTGGCCTGGCCAGTCTCTGGACCTGAACCCAATTGAAAATTTTTGGATGGAGCTGAAACTTAATGTAACCCAGAAACAGCCCTGAAACATGGAAGATCTGTAAAAGATCTATATGGAGGAGTGGACGAAAATCCCTCTGCAGTGTGTGCAAACTTGGTCAAGAACTACAGGAAACATCTGACCTCTGTAATTGCAAACAAAGGTTTCAGTGCCAATTATTAAGCTATTTTCTAATACTTATTTCATGCAATAAAATGCGAATTATATATTTCAAAATGATAGAATTCTGGCCACTAATAGCAGGTGTCAAGTGTAAGGAACTCCTGGGGCACATATATTGGGATGCCAGCCTCGGCATACATCTGTGTGGCTGATGGCCCCATCCTTGGCTTACTACTGCTACCGACAGACACTCTATAGCAATATCTTCATCCTAAAGGGTCTGGTCTATCTCAGCTCGTCTCCTCTCAGCCTATGTCTGATCATTGTTTTTTAAACTTACTCAGAAATACCACAATTTCTGAGCAATCATTTTTTTGGGTTCCTGTGCATTGCTAAATCATTTTAGATTTCAGCCAGACTGTCTGCTGACTGCTTTTGCAGGATGGAGCTTCTCAGTCTCTGATCTTATCTTTCTTACTGACAAGTCCCTGCAGTTACTGAAGAGAGAGAGGTTAGGAGCCTGGTGCTGTGCTGTCAGGGCTGTAGAGTGACATTTATCTTTCCATGTAAATGCACAGATGAGTGTGGATGTAGAAAAATCTATGTATCTGATCATCTTGCAGCTTTTTCATGACAAATACAGCGCTGATAACTCATTTTTATAGCAAGATGTTCTGCTTGGACAATGTCATTTAAAAAAAAAAAAAAACATCCATCAGTAGTGACCCTCTTATAGACACAGCTAGGAATAGAAGCTAGCAGAGCTGAAATGTCAGTCACTGCTGTAGAACCTCAGTTTACACAGGGAGTGAGAGCCTGAAGAGGCTCTGAAGGGTAGGTTCTGTAAAAACAGATGATGGTAAAATCTCCATTAAAGGTTTGCCTAACGTCTGCTATATGCCATACAAGAGGAAAATCTCTTTTGACATGTACTAAAGTCATATGTCACATCTTAAACCATAAATCATATCCATAATATTAAATTATTGATATGGCATTACAGGTAAATAGATAATATGACATTGTCAAGAACTAGGGGCCATCACACTGTAACAATGATGCTTTAAAAACATTAAATCATTCATAGCCTATATATTTACTGTAAATCCTTGTTTAAATAAAAATGTGATTCTGGGAGATGGATGATGAAACCATATATGTCAGGCTTTCTATAATAGAACCTTTAATCATTTTTTCCATTTTTTCAATCTGAAATCCTCTATTATTTTCTAGTGTTGTATTTATAAACCTTCTTTCCTTGTAACATATATACTGTACATGTTCAAATCACATGTAAAATCTAATCATGTAGCCATAATTTATGGCAATACATATGAAACTATATGCTCAGTGGCTATTTTAACATTAGTATTAAAAGGACACTACCACCCAATTTTTTTTCACATACTAACAAGTATTATCTGACTGTTAAATGTAATGTTTTTGGTAAAAAAAAAAAAAAAAATCCCCCTTATGTACTTTACTTCCTGATCTGTTTCTCTGACTTCTTCTCTGTGGGCTCTGATAGTATGTAAGTCAGAATCGAGTGACGGTTCTCTTACACGCCGATCAAGGGCTTGAGAGAGATAAGTGTTATTAGCAGGACCTGCCATGGAGTTCAGGGCCCACCAGGGAATTACTGGCTCCCTGATGGGCCCTGAGCACCATGGCATGTGGCAAAGCCTACAACCCACAGTGGTAAGAAGCACAGATGGCATGATTTAGCGCTTACGCTGCCTGTGCTGCTGTGTTTCCTAAACCAAAAGCATTAGGGCTAGGCCTTAGGCTTTTGGCCTAGGAAATGTTGGGGCATAAGTGTTGTGATAACGACACGCCCCTATAAGAGACACAAATGGCAGGTGTGAGCAGCTCGTTGTGGTAATAGGTAAAGGTTAATATCTTTTTTTAAATTATGTTTTTTGAGTATCAGAGTGCCCATACACCTACATATTGTTATACAATATGCTTACAGGGGTCTACCTACAAGGGCTCCATATACCTACTTAAAGTGGTAGGAATCATGAAGAAGAAAAGCTGACCCGATGCTCGTGACAGAAGAAAACCTCATGGGTGGCAATGAAGTGGTGTTTAATAAAACTGATTATATTTTTAAAAATGTAAAGGAGTGTAAACCTTCACAAAATTAAAAACAATAATTAAAATAACACTTAGACTTTTCGTGTTTCACGACGCACACCGGCGCTCCCTCAGAAGTAGTGTTACATTAAACAGCGGAAAAAGGATACAATTTAAAAGAGATCATACAATTCAATTGGTCACAAGAAGCATCAATCACTTTCTAAAATCACATGTCACCTTTTGGGTGAAACAGACAATGAAAAGCTAGGGTGGGTACTTTAAAACACAGTTTCACTCACTATATGGCAGTAATATTGGTCGTAGTTAGAGATGGGCGAATTTCTCAAAAATTCGGTTCAGTCACTTCGCCGAATTTTCCGACAAAATTAGTTTTGGTCCGAATTACTTCGGCACGAATCGTGTTAAAAAACAGCTATTTCCAGGCTGCACAGAGCCTGCAGGGTGCTGTAGAACGTTGTGCCATGCTTAAATATGCAGAAGGAGCTTGGTTTGGTCTTCATACAATGTTGTGTTTTAGTATGACACGCAGATGAGTGCCACCGCTCTCAGAATCGCTTCACTATAAAATTCCCTGGGCACTTAAGAGGGCAAAACTCACCAAAAAACTCAAGTGGGAATGTAGTCTGATAAAGTCATGCCAGTGAAAGCTGGAAAAAAACAAGCTGAGAGCTCAGGTGGCAACATTAGTGACAGAGTGTGGAGGTGACGGCGGCAGCCACAGCAGGATGAGGTTAGACAGTGGCACAATGACATTCTGGAGGTGGAAAAACAGTATTAGGCCACAGAGTGGCACAATCACACAGTGTGGAGGTCACGGCGGCAGCAGCATAAGGTCAAACAGTGGCACAATGGCATTCTGGAGGTGGCAAAACAGTAGAAGGCCACAGAGTGGCACAATCACACAGTGTGGAGGTCACGACAGCAGCAGCAGCATGAGGTCAGACAGTGGCACAATGACATTCTGGAGGTGGCAAAACAGTAGTAGGCCGCAGAGTGGCACAATGACACAATGTGGAGGGCACGGCAGGAGCAACAGCCGCAGCATGAGGTCATAGAGTGGCACAATGACATTCTGGAGGTGGAAAAACAGAAGTAGGCCACAGAGTAGCAAAATGACACAGTGTGGAGGGCACGACAACAGCAGCAGCATGAGGTCAGACAGTGGCACAATGAATTTCTGGAGGTGGCAAAACAGTAGTAGGCCACAGAGTGGCACAAAGACACAGTGTGGAGGTCACGACAGTAGCCACAGCCGCAGCATGAGGTCAGGTAGTGGCACACTGACATTCTGGAGGGGGCAAAAACAGGAGTAGGCCACAGAGTGGCACAATGACACAGTGTGAAGGGCCCGACAGCAGCAGCATAAGGTCAGACAGTGGCACAATGACATTCTGGAGGTGGCAAAAACAGGAGTAGGCCGCAGAGTGGCACAATGACACAGTGTGGAGGGCACGACAGCAGCAGCATGAGGTCAGACAGTGGCACAATGACATTCTGGAGGTGGCAAAACAGTAGTAAGCCACAGAGTGGCAAAATGACAGTGTGGAGGGCACGACAGCAGCAGCAGCATGAGGTCAGACAGTGGCACAATGAAATTCTGGAGGTGGCAAAACAGTAGTAGGCCACAGAGTGGCACAATGACACAGTGTGGAGGTCACGACAGCAGCCAGAGCAGCATGAGGTCAGGCAGTGGCACAATGACATTCTGGAGATGGCAAAAACAGGAGTAGGCCACAGAGTGACACAATGACACAGTGTGAAGGGCCCGACAGCAGCAGCATAAGGTCAGACAGTGGCACAATGACATTCTGGAGGTGGCAAAAACAGGAGTAGGCCGCAGAGTGGCACAATGACACAATGTGGAGGGCACGACAGCAGCAGCATGAGGTCAGAGAGTGGCACAATGACATTCTGGAGGTGGCAAAACAGTAGTAGGCCACAGAGTGGCAAAATGACACAGTGCGGAGGGCTCGACAGCAGCAGCAGCATAAGGTCAGACAGTGGCACAATGACATTCTGGAGGTGGCAAAACAGTAGTAGGCCACAGAGTGGCACAATGACACAGTGTGGAGGTCACGACAGCAGCCACAGCAGCAGCATGAGGTCAGGCAGTGGCACAATGACATACTGGAGGTGGCAAAAACAGGAGTAGGCCACAGAGTGGCACAATGACACAGTGTGGAGGGCACGACAGCAGCAGCAGCATGAAGTCAGACAGTGGCACAATGACATTCTGGAGGTGACAAAACAGTAGTAGGCCACAGAGTGGAACAATGACACAGTGTGGAGGTCACGACAGCAGCCACAGCAGCAGCATGCGGTCAGACAGTGGCACAATGGCAGAGTGTGTAGGTGGGTGGCAATACCAGTCCCTGGTAAAGATGGTTGGTGGCAGATGGAGAAGCTGTCAGCAGATGTGTGGCATCAGGCGGGTGGCGGCATCAGAATAGTGGCTGAGGCAGGTAGTTTGAACCCAGACTCATTTCTCACAGTTTGGGTGAGGCTTCATGGCTGATGTAGTCTGACGCCTAAGGCATTGCTGTGTGGATATCCTGGCCGATCCACGCCTGATTCATCTTGACAAAGGTCAGTCGTTCCACATTTCCCGTGGACAAGCGGGTTCTCCGTGGGGTAACGATGGCCCCCGCAGCACTGAAGACCCGCTCTGATGCCACACTACTGGCCGGGCAAGACAGCTTCCCCACTGCAAATTTGGGAAAAGTTGCGGCCACACTTCCAGTTTGGTTTCCCCCGTAGTCCCCCCGGTCTTCTAACTGGAGGGGCCCAGATTTGCTGCCCCAAAGTGGGCCCAACCACCTGTTGGTTCAGGGCCCTGCTCCAGGCCCCTGCTGCTGCTGCTGCCCGGCGACTACCCTTTTTCACTAGGGGGGTAAAGGGAAGCTGCTCATCGTGACCCCGGGATTTTGGGTTGTTGTGTGGAGCTGGTCCCTGCTCCTACCCCCCCCCCAAACCCCCAAAACCCCGCGGCAGTAGTCGGAGCGCTGGGAACCCCCCGGTCCCCCTGTCAGAGGAGGGGGACGATGCCGCAAAATGGGCAGCGGCCCAAACTGAACTGGGGAGGATTTCCCTAAAGTATTTGATTTGTCCTCCCCCCAAATAGTGGGAAAAAAGGCCCCCATTTTGGCCCGGGGGAAGGAGGGTTCCAATAGGGGGAGAGCCAAAAGGTATCCCTTTGCCGGATGCGGACTATTGTCGCCCGGGGGCCAGGGAAATCGCATGCTGCGGGCCATCTGCACAAGTGACCGGGAGGGGCTCCCTGCCTCCATCTCCACTGTATTTTTGCCACGTGCTTGCGGGCCATCTCCCTCGTTTTCCCTCATCTCCATCTCCCCTCCTCCAGCTGCCCCTTGCCCCTCCTCTTTTGGGTCCCCCGGGTAGAAAAATCCACTCTTTTTAACCAGACAATGTTTTCTGCTCCAATGTCCCCCCTCCTCCTCCTCCATTTCAGCCCCCAAACCGGGACTCAGGGGGCCCCGGAGTTGAAAGGTCCCCCCACGTCCCCCAGCCCCCTGCCCGACTGTTTTTTTTACCCATCTGTTCCAGGACATGAAGCAGTGGAATAAACGTTTATTTTTCCCGATCCTGGCGATTTGAAAATAACGTGGCCCCCTCGAAGGGCCTCAAAAAAAGGGCAGGTGTCACGCATGAGCGCCACTGGCTGACATAAAATTTTAAAAAAGGGGAGTACTCCTGTCCGCCTGGATCATCAAAAAATCGTTAATGGCCTTTTTTGGGTTCATACAGTCGGTCCAACATTTTGCAGGCGGGGAATTTCCCAAACGGGTGGAAAAAACGCATATCAAAGTGTGTTGGGGGGGGCCGTTCTGCCCCCTGCAACTCGGTAGGGTTTTTCCTGGTTTTGGGAGGAATGGATAAAGTGCATGTATATTTTCCCTTTGGCCCAAATTTCAGAATCTTCTAAAGATGGTGGAAAAACTTCAGGAACCTTTTCAAAACCAGATTGAACCCCAGGGCGCCTTTACAGGGCGCATGGAACCACCCCTCCTCGGTGCAGCCCCGGACACCTTTTTTCCCCCCCAACTGCCCCGCCCACCAGGGTTTCCGTTTTTTGCAGTTGGCGCGGGAAAAGCCACCATCGATTTTTTGGGCGCATGACGGGGAAAGCATTCCTCCCCGTGTGACTTCGTTCGCCGAGAAAGGCCAGGTGTAGAACTGCTTTACACCGCTGTGCCCTACACATGTGGTTTGATGGAGCATTATTTTGTGGAGGCTGAGATGGTGGTGGTGGGGGAGGATTTAGGAGGCAATTGGCGCGGGGAGCGAAATTTTGGGAAAAACCGGGGAGGGGGAAAAGGATCCCCTGCCCAAAGGGTTTTTTGGGTGTGCCGGGGCAGGAAGCACATTTCCCCATTGGGCCAAAAAAGGAAAAGTACTGGCCCGACCATATTTAAACAGCCCCAGACTTTCCACGCTGCCGTGAAACCTTGGAAAAAAACCGATAACCCAAGGACTGGCCCACCTTCTGTTTTTTTCATATTTATGAAGTGGGGTACGTTTTTTTGGGAAAAAGAAATTATGACTTGAAATTTCTCCATCCGGCTCGGCAAAACCCCATTAGTTTCTAAACCAAAAAATTGGGACAGGGCACGGTCAGCTTCTGCACCTTAGGATGGTTTGGACGCATATTGTTGTCTTTTTTGCAATTGCCTCGCTGAAGGGTTGTGGTGCCATGAGAAAGGAGGGCAGGAGCACCCTGGCCCGGGGTGAAAAATTATGTCAAAGGGGCGCCCCTTCAACAGAGGTGGTGGAACCCTTTGGGACTGGCTGAATGGCATGTGTACCTAAAGCCTGCTGCTGTTTGTTGCTGGGCGGCAGGAGGGACCACCACTTTCCTGACCCATGTTTTCCCGGGCCCAAACCGGATGCAAACGTTTGCATGTGTTGACGCAGGGCTGGGTGCCAAGGGTTAGCCACTGGCCACGTTTCCTTTCTGCCCACAGATTCTACATATACCCCAAAATTCGGGCTCCTTCGGTGTTTAGCAAAGAACTGCCAAAAACCGGGGCCCAGTAGTGATTTTACCGCCAACGCTCCGCACTGATTTACTACTGCCGCCGCTGCCTCCCCTGGGGCCCCCTGTTCCCGCTACTTTCTTGGGCCTGCGAAGCGGGGTTTTTTACCCCGTGGCCCCCTTGGGTTCCCCCACCTCACACTGCTGCTAAACCCGCTGAATCCCCGGCCAAACAACCCCTTGCTGGGGGCGCCGCTGCCTGACCCCGCAAGCTGACCCCTCTTCTTTCCCGACATGAGAAGTCCTTGCCTCACCTTCCCCAAGTGGGTCGGCAAAATCATCACTATTTGTGTTTCCAAACGTCACTGCTGTCCTCATCACCGGTCTTGGTATGCGAGGGTTTACCCCCAAACATGACCTCCCCCTGCCAAATCTCAAGATCTTTATTTTGCCGCCTACCCGCAAAAAGGGAGGGGGTATTTTGGGCCCCCTTTTTTTCGCTTTCAAAATAGCTGCTGACTGCCCCCCCTCAAAAATGTTCATCCTTGCTATATAGTGGCGCAGCCCGGGCCACATTTAGATCTCTGGCTGAGGGGAACCCCGGGTGGGAAAAGAGGCGGGTTGAGGAAAGGTGAAGGGGCCCTACCCGCTTTCCCGGGCCCTGCCAACCAAGGGTTTTTTTTTCTGACGATCCCACCCAAATTTTTGGGTGGGGGTTTTTAGGAAAGCATCTGGGAGGGGAAATGGATGACCCAGTCAAACCCCAAACGAAAAACCATTTGGGGTTCTGAACAAAACAAGGCCCCTAGATGACAGCAGCCCGTTTTGGCCTCCCGAGTGACCCCTGCTGCAACTTCCCCCTTTCTGTGCTGCGACCCGGGCCTGGGGGCCCGAAAGGTTTTTTGCCCCCTGCCACTCGAAAGGGGAAGAGCCCGCCACCCCTCTTTCTGAATTTCTGTTTTTCTAAAATGTACAGACACTTTTTATGAAAAATACTGTATATGATAAATACACACCCTGTATTTGGGTCCAAATGAACCCCCTAAAAAAGCTTTAGTAACCCTTTAATATAAATGGGCAGTTTTAAAAAATCTGTGTAATTTTTCGAATATAAAAGCAAAAAAGGGGTTAATTAACCTTCGGATATGAATTAGGCCCACAGAATTTCTTCTTGGGGGGGGGGTTTTAAAAAAAACGGTTTCTTTGAGTACCACAGAGCAAAAAAAATGTTAAATTTTCCCCTGGAAAGTAAAATTTCAGCAAAGAATTTAGCAACCACAAAAATATTGCTTTGTAGTGGGGTAAAAAATTTGGGGTTTTTTTACGCCCACCAACAAGAGAAAAAATTGGAATTTTTCCTTTGCTTGGGGAAATTTTGGGTACAGGAAAAAGTATTTTTTGGGGGTAAAAGACGGGTTTTTTTGAGTACCACAAACGAAAAACCCAAGCTTTTAAATTTAAACCCCTTTGGGTGTAAAATTTCGCCAAAAAATTGAGCAAAACCCCCAAACTAGCAGGGTTTGCGCGGCACAATGGCGTGTTTTTACGCTTTCACAACAAGGGGAAAAAAAAAAAGTTAAAATTTAAACCTTAAATTGTTTAATTATGCAAAAGGGGGGAAAAAGTATTTTTTTGGCGGTGGGAAAAAACGGGTTTCCCTTTTACTCGCCAAAAGCGCAAAAACAAAGCTTTAAATTAAACACCCGGGTGAAAAAAATTTCACCCAAAAAATTGAGCAACCACAAACTAGCAGCTTTTTAGCGTGTTACAATTTTCCTGTTTTTTTCGCTACACAAAAAGAGAAAAATTGTAAAATTAAACCCCTTTGCTTGGGGAAATTTTGCCCACAGGGGAAAAAAGGGATTTTTTTGGGGGTGAAAAAGGGGGTTTCCCCTTTTAGTCACCACAGCAGCAAAACAACGTTAAAAATTAAAAACCCTTTTTTTTTTAAAATTTCGCCAAAGAAAATTGGGGCAACCCCCAAAAATAGCAGCTTTTTAGCGTGCTTTCAATGGGGTGTTTTTTTCGCTCAAAAGAGAAAAAAAAAATTTTTAATTAACCTTCACTTTTTTGAATTATGCTACCGGGGAAAAAGTTTTTTTGGCGGGGAAAAAGAGGGTTTTTTTGACTCACCACAGCAGCAAAACAATGCTTAATTAACACCTGGATGAAAATTGCCCCAAAAGAATTGAGCAACCACAAACTAGCAGCTTTGTAGCTTTGTTACAATTGCGTTTTTTTTACGCTACACAACAAGAGAAAAAATTGAAATTTAACCTTCACTTGTGAATTATGCTACAGGAAAATGTATTTTTTGGCGTTGAAAAATACGGTTTCTTTGAGTCACCACAGCAGCAAAAACAACGCTTAATTAACCCCTGGATGTAAATTGCACCAAAGAATTGAGCAACCACAAACTACTAGCTTTGTAGCGTGTTACAATTGCGTGTTTTTTACGCTACACAACAAGAGAAAAAATTGTAATTAACCTTCGCTTGGGAATTATGCTACAGGAAAAATTTATTTTTTGGCGGTGATAAATACGGTGGCTTTGAGTCACACACAGCAAAACAATCCCTTAATTAACACCTGGATGAAAATTGCGCCAAAGAATTGAGAAACCCAAACAAACTACTAGCTTTGTAGGTGTTACAATGGGTGTTTTTTACGCTACAAAAACAGAGAAAAAATTGTAATTAACCTTCGCTTGGGAATTATGGTACAGGAAAAATGTATTTTTTGACGGTGAAAAAGACGGTTTCTTTGAGTCACCACAGCAGCAAAACAACGCTTAATTAACCCCTGGATGTAAATTGCGCAAAAGAATTGAGCAGCCAAAAATGAAGTGGAAATTGTATTGTAAAAACGCTGTTTCTTTAAATGAATACAACAGGACAGGCTTAGATCCCCCTTGGATATTCAATGTGCTGTGAGCAGATAGCATTAACATGTATATGCAGCTGCACTGGACGCACACTGGACTTCAGATCCAATACCCCAAAAAATCAGAAATAGAACGTTAAGAGAAGCAGTCTCTGAGACAAGCTGAGACACCCCCCAAAAATCGCTGTATGAAAATCAGTTCTTCAGTAAGAGCTATTACAAGCAGCCGCGGCAGCACCTTCCCTAATCAGTACAGTGAGAGGAGTGTGAGCTCCCGGTGTCGCGCCCGGACTTATATAGTGCGGTGTCGTCACAGAATCCCGCCGGTCTCTGATTGGCTTCATCTCTGCACATGTCATGCAGGCCATGCCCTTCTTCCTCCCAGAGTTCTTTGCCCATGTAACACCATGTGCTCGCAGCCATTTTATCAATGAAATGCACACTTCGTTCACCCGAAGTACCCCAAAGTTTGACTTCGTTCCGAACCGAAGTTTTCCTGAAATTCTAAACGAATTCCACTTCGTTAGAATCAATTCGCCCATCTCTAGTCGTAGTATTATATTCAGTAATGGAATTGTGTATTATTCAGTTACTATGTGGTTGTGATATGTGGTCATGGAGTTGCAGTATTATTCAGTCACTATGTGGTCATCATGTGGCGGTGTTATTCAGTCATTATGTGGTGGGGATATGTGGTCATGGTGTTGTAATATTTGATCTTAATTAAGTTTTTGGTAATATTGGCTTTGGGATTCTGGTTTTGCTATTGTGGTGTTATTTAGTAATTGTATAACTATTTTTAGTGGTTTTATACTTAGAACTTTGTGTTATAGCATTTTGTATATTTTTATTTACATAAAATGTATAATTTGGGGAGGGAAACATATATCTTTAGATCTTTTATGTTTACCACCCAGAAACCTGCTTCAATTAGGAGAGGGAGACTCAGAAGCCCCAGCGCATCATCTTGATTACAGCTTATTATGATGATGTCATCACACCAGTATATAAATAGTTGAAGTGAGACTGGGTTGGGGCACCGCACAGGTGGCAGAGACAGGAAGGCACAGTGCGCCCCTAGAATCAACTCTAGGCACTCCAGACCAATACTGCCTGTCAGTCTAGCCTAATCTTCAGCTTGGCCTGTTCAGAGAACAACAGAGTGTTATTGTGTTATTACCTACTTTTTGTTATGATGTTACGGTTCACGCCGCGGTCCATGCTATGGACCGTCAATGTGCCCGTGTCTCCCGTGTCCCGGCCGCTGCTGCGGCATCCTCTGGTGTCGCTGGCTCTTGTCACTTACCTTCCCCGATTCCTGGCAGTCCTGCAGCTGTTCCTGCTGGCAGGTCTGAGTCACCATTGCTTCCTCCAGCTCCCTGGCGTCCTGTGCGCACACTTGTTCCCTCTAGGGGCACATGCACGGCACTGCACTGCATTTGAAGAGTCAGTGTTCCTATGTCCAGTCCAGTGACCTATGACCTCTGCCTTCATAAGGAACTTCCTCCCCGTGCTTCTGGTCAGTTCGTTGTTGTGTTTCTCCTGCATACAGCTTAACCCCTTGGCTGCTGCATTGCTGATGTAACCTGTACATTTATCCTATACGTTTACCAGTTCCTGCTGAACTCCTGCCGTTGCACCAGTCTGCTCTCACCTGTTGATACCTTGGGTCATACCATGTCTGCTAACATCCTGGGACTGTGCCATATGTTTACCGGCTACACCTGTGGTGCCCTGTTCTCTTTTCCAGCAACGTCTATCCAGACCTGCACTTCGGCTACCCACTGCGCATGTTACCATCTGCGCCCGCGGTGGGCCCAGAGGATCCGCCATACCCGGATGTTTCTAGCCATCCCGGGGAGAAAACGTAACATATGAGACTACTACAGAGAAGCATTTTAAGTTCATATGACTGCTGAAATAAAAAAAATCCTGCCAACAATTCCAAAAACAATTGTTTTCCAGGAATATTTGAATATAAATACCCTTTTCTAATTAGAAAAGGATGTCATTCCAAGTCAGCAATCATACTATATAAGTTAATAGCATTTATAGATAGGGCAATCTGTCAAATGTTTTTTGTCTTCCAAGTGCTCTGGTTTGGCATATTGTGGATTGAGCACATTAACAAAGTTAGAAGAATGTGAAAATCCTTAAATATGACTTCAGGACTTGGGTGATAGGCTTGGGCTATGGACCTAAAATAATTGTTTTCTGAAATACTACCTGGACCACTTGCCACACCATACAGGCAGCAGGAGATTAGGGAGGTAAAGAAGTGGATTAGGAATTGGTCTAGTGAGGAAGGGTCTTGGAGAACTGAGTATCTTCTCTTTTGGCTACAGGCCCCATGATAGGGATGTTTACCACCTGAATAGTGAGGGTACTGTTTGTTGGGTCAAAAGTGCTGGAAGGTTGGCGGAGTGTTGAAACTGAGCATTAGCTCATCTGCCATGTGATTTCTTAGAATGCAAGGATAGACAGTAGACACAGCCACCATGAAGAATTTGTTTATACAGAAACAGAGGTGTTCAGCTTCCCATGCAATTAAAACTTGAACCCCTTAACCCACCATGACGTATTAGTATGTCATGACAGTGTTAAGAGAGTAGGGAGTGGGCTCACTTGTTGAGCTTGCTTCATACCTGACGGGTGCTGACTGTTAGATACAGTTGACACTTGCCGATAACAGCAGAGATCAGAGCCGACTTGATTAAGCCTCTTTATACAAAGGAAGTAGTAAAAGTAAGTAAAACCACTGTATTTGTACACCCTATTGCATTGTTTATAGGATATCTTAACAATCGTGCCCCCTATTGGTCAAGCAGCCTATGAAGACTCAATGTTAAAGTAACTAACATAAATAAATAAATAATATTTTAAAGTATAAAAAATAGTAAAAGTTTAAATCACCCCCTTTTGCCGTTTTACTAATAAAAAATAAAGTAGTAAAAAAGTTAAACATAATTGGTATTGTCATGTCTGCAAAAGTCCAATCTACTAAAATATGACATCATTTATACTGTACGCTTAACACTGTGGAAGAAAAAAAATTAAAAAAATTGCATTTTTTAGGTCATTTCACATCCCCTAAAAATTGGAATAAAAGTGATCAGAAAAATTAGTATGCATTCCAAACTGGTACCAATAAAAAGTACACATCAGCCCACAAAAATGTACCCTCACTTAGGTCCATAAGTGGAAGTACAAAAAAGTTTTTGGTCTCAGAAAATGGCACTGCAGCGCAAATAAAAAAAAGTTTGGATTTTTTTACAGTACTAATAAAATGAAAACTGTAAATATTTAATATTGCCGAAATCGCATGAACCTGCAGAATACAGATAATACATCATTTATACCAAAAAGTGAACACCATAAAAAAACACAAACATGGCATAGTTTTTTTTCACATTTTTCCCCACTTAGATTTTTTCGTGGTTTCTGAGTATATTCTATTGTACAGTGAATGACGCCATTAGAAAGTACATCTTGTCCCGCAAAATAAAAGCCCTCATATGTCTATGTAGATGGAGAAATAGAAGTATGACTCTTGGATGGTGGGGAGGAAAATATCAAGAGCGATATTATTTTGACTGTGATGGGTTAAGAGATTAATGTTATTGAATGTCCCTTAAAATCCACTTCAAACAAGTCTTGTGAATACTCACTTATATGTTTCAGGCTTCACATCAGAAATTACTTTTAGTTCACAGCTATGACTAAGAGCCGTGAACCCTGAAACATGTAAGCGAGTGATCAGATGTCTTGTTTAAAGTGGATTTTCAAGGATGTTCAATAATGTAGATTGTAAACAGTATTCTGGGACTAAGTAATGAAACTGGGTGTGCAGCAGAGGGAGGGCTAAGAACATTTGATGTAAATGAGGAAAAGAGATAAAGAAAATTGCATAAAATGCTTGTATACTAATGGCAGCTGCCTCACTAAGACTAAGAAATTGTAACTGATGATGTTGGAAAAAATAACATACTGGGGACAGATGAGATATGGCTGGATGGTAACTTTATTGATACAAACTGATAGTTAAGTATTATACATGGTCCACCTAGGGTTCCTGCAAACCAAGAGATCCTTCAAACTCCTAACTTTCACTTCAAAACTAAAAATTGTGGGTATCCAATATTATGTATAAACCTCAATTTATTTAATACTGGAAATAAAGCGGCTTGATTGGCTACTTTGGACTATTGAGTAACGCAACTACTAATACAATGAAGTTCATACAATGGAGACTTTGTATTGAATAAATTGACGTTTATATATAATATTGGATACCTGCAATTCTTGGTTTGGATGGTAGCTTTGGCTGGGCTGATCATTTGCACTGTGACAGTCTGTTTGGAATTAATCAAACAAATGGGAAAAATTTGTATTTAAATTTATATGTAAAATCCTCCTTAAAGCCCATCCTGTGTGATGTTATTTTCCAATTCAATGAATACAGGCATTGGAACTTTCCGATTTACATCTACTTCCTAGTTACAAACGAAGACTTATGGGGCACAGCTCAGCACGCGGACATCACAGACAGAGTCACGACCCATAATAACGTTGGAATGTTGCAAGCCTTTCTCTGCCACCTGCATTTTGTAGCCAGCGCAGCACAGCAACTTTTTTTCTACCTTCCTCCTGCCTACCCACCGTTATCTGGGAACCTCTGTCTTCAGGCTGACACAACAGCTCTCCCTCAGGCTGCTATTGTCTGGCGCTGTCGACCATGCCACAGCAGGTCTGTTTTGATTGCTCCATATGCCATTCACCCCTCACTGGCAGCTTCCAATATAAAATACAGTACTTTACTATATCAGCATTCATACAATAAGTACATATGTGCTATGCTAGCATTTGTAGTTTTGGAACACCTATATAGTTAGGCTACTTTCCTATGGGCACTCTGTTGCATTATGTGTTGTTGATAATTGGATATTAAGGATTATAGTACTGTCTAATCTTTACATTTTCACTCCTGAGTTCATTCAGCATACTCTATTAAGCTCAGCTGAAAATGACAGTCTGTGCAGAGTATAGAACTTGGATCTTATGTAGTCATGCTGTGTTAGATTTTTCTGTTCTGTCTTTTGTCACTTCAATGTTGTCAGGCTAAAGTATCTTATTTCTTGCCTCAGTCTCCTTTGGCCTAGTTTTGGACTTTGTTGTTTTTGAGAAATATAGTTTTGCTGTTTGCTTGTTTCTGTTGAACCCTGCCCAAGAGCTGTTGTATTGGGGGTCAGTTTTTAGATTAGGAATATATTTTGGGGAGCAGCTAGGAACAGTTATTGCTATTTCTATTCCATTCCTGGAATGTACATGTGTTTGAATCTGAACTAAACCCTGCACCTGTTTTTGTCCACTTGCTGTCTGTTTTCCGAATCATCTAGCAATGTATTGCCTTTTCTTGTGACTGTTGGTGTACTTCTTATGTTGCCAGTTGTTGTTTGGAGTCCACCAAGAAGGTGAATTATCAAGATCCTTTTTGCAGGGGTATGCATAGTCCTAGAAATTTAGTCTTAAACACTTTGCAGAGTGTGGATGCCTTCCTTATTGCTTTGGTAGTAACTTATGATGACCTAGATGAGCTACTATAGATGCGTCCATGTCTGGAGTGATTCATCTTTGGGCTCTGATACTGGGCCAGAGGACAGGATAGTGGTTTATTCAGATGCTAGTGATGGTGGGTGATTTGTATCATTTTGTAAAAGTTTGAAGTTCTGGTGTGAATGAGGTTGAGTCAATGCAAATTGGTCCCCTCAGACTCTCCAAGGCAGATAGGAGGAAACTCTTAGTTTTTATAGTCAGATGCTTAGTAGTGGGCTAAAAGGCAATCAAAACACTACACACCTTAACTGGTGCTCTCCATAAGGAGAGATGTTCCCCTTCTCTTAGTTTTTATAGGAAATACAAGGGAGATTGTTCTGGGTGTAAATACTTTTCTCCCAAGAATATTTTGTAGTTGTCCTCTTGGATAGAATGGAAGGTTTTTTTCTGCCCGTACAGGCTTTTGTGGCTAGTGGTGCTGCAGCAGATTTTATGGATTTTGGTTAGGCTCAGGACTTGGGTATAAACCCCAGGAGTTTGTAAGAGCCCATTGGCATTTATATTGTAGATGGCACTACTAGTATGGGATCTGCCAGGTTCTGCACTCCCAGTCTCAAGTTACTAGTGGAAGGTTTTTCTCCCACTGATGGTTCACCTATAATGCCTACATAGAGATATTGCAGTATATTGTACAAATGATCAAGCTATTGCACATTCAAGTCTCTGAGGGGGACTAAAGAAAAGTAAGATAAAAAGTTAGTTTATTTTTTTTTTTTTTAAAGTTAAATTAAAAAATATAAACTATAAGCAAATAAGCATCAGTAAATGTCTGAACTTTTAAATATTACACTACTTATGGCACACAGTGAACACCAAATAACAAAAAAATACCTAAAAGCCAGAATTACACTTTCTGATCACCTTGCTATTAAAAGTGATATGCTTCCCAAAATGGCATCAACAAAAAGTACAAAAAACAAGGTTTACCTGGTAAGTTAACGGAAAAATTGAAAGTTATAGAATTGTTTTTATTGATCTAAAATGAGTAAGCAAAGTAAAAAATACAGAAATGTGTAATCCTGTAATCACTGTAATCCTGCAGAATAAAGTTAAAGTGCCATTTTTACCACTGAACAAATACTGTAAAAATGAAACTTGGAAAATATAGGCAGAATTAATGGTTTTTTCATTATATAGTTTTAAAAAAAGGTAACAATGTTTTGAACTTTTGACTTTCAGGCTCCATATATCACCATCCACTATACCTTTTAATGTAAGACTACCATTATTTTATAGACATTCATTTTGGCTAACTCATGCTTAAATTTGATGTGCAACTATTTAGCATATGCTTAGTGATGTAGAATCTTGTCATTGTTCATTTTTTGCTTCTAAAAATCAAAATTAAGCATGTCCTGACCAAAATCTGATCCCAAGTCTCATCTACATGTTCCCAATGTTGGTTAATTATGGTCAACTCACTTGGGTATGAATACAGCTTTTTCTTCAACTCTACACATATGTGTTCAAATGGGTTGTGGTCTGAGGACTATGGGGTCAAATCCAGCAACTCTATTGTCATTAAACCCTTTCTTCACCAATCTCAACATATGCTTCGGCTCGTTGTCCAGCTGGAACACTATGTCATCCTTTTGATACCCATACTAACTGAGTACATGAAGTAACTCATCTTGTAGGACACTCACATATAGCTCTTCATTGAGATCACCATTGATCTTGGTCAAGTATCTATCACCTTTGGCTTTGAAACAACTCCAAATCATCAGGCTTCCTCCACTGAACTTGAGAGTTCCTTCAATTTCTCAATCTTCTTTCCCCTTGAGTCTTCCAGACTTATTTGCACCCACCAGAACCCAGCCTACTTTCATCTCATTGCTACAAATTAGCCTTCTCAAATCTTCTGCTGTTCACTTTTTGTACTTTTTTGCAAACTCGCGCCAATGCTTTTTCACAATATTGTGATATTGAAGTTGAGTTTTCTTCAACTTTTCTGGGCTACCATTCCAGACCTGTGTAATACATGTTGCACAGCGCTTGCATGGACATCTGTGATCTCCCTAGACGAAGCATACGAGTCACCTCCACTGCTGTGTTTGTCACACCAGGACTGATAGACCCTGTGATGAGCCAACTTGTTGACTCTAATATTTTGCCTAGATGTCCACATCTAGGCTTTTGAATGGATGGACTGACTTTATTTCATATTCTGCTGCTTACATATATGGAATAAAGAACCATATTCCAGCTCTACGGCTTATTCCATATTTATTTATGTATCAATGAAACGTAACAAACGTATCTTCATATCCAATAAATAAAACAATCTTCAAGCATGCACGTGTATGACAGAAATGATACCTGAAATGTAACGCTGCAAGCGCAGTAGTTAGGAGCTGCTGGGACTGCTGACTGTGCACTCAAGATGCAGCGTTTCGAAAGCCTCCGCGCTCTTTGTCAAGCATGCATACAAAGCTTTCTGTCTCTTCTTATTTTACCCCTTTCCTAACCCATAAATCCAGGGCTACTCATAAAAATACTCTAAAATTCATCTCTTCATTTAGACCTTTTAGGCTCTAAGACTCAAGATTAACCATCGAAAACAGTTCCCTTCTCAATAAATTATGTTTAATATCCTCAAATTTTGTACCCCTAACTTTCTCCAACACACACCACTTGAGTTCTGTTACACTATGGCCAAATTCATGGAAATGTCTTGCCACTGAGTTTTCACCATACTTCTTCACAATGATCCCTTCCTCCTTTTGTTGTTCATCTCTAGTTTTATATAGCCCAATCGCTGAACGATGTTTGTTCAAGCGTGTTTTCACACTCCTACTTGTCTGTCCAACATATACTCGCCTACATGGACATTTTAGCAAGTATATTACATTTTTAGATTCACATGTGAAAAACTCCCTAAAATAGATAGCATGACCTTTCATAGGGTGGCTAACACTGGGACCTTTGATTATCGATCCACAAGTCTGGCATCGCAAACAGGGGAATGTACCCATCTTTTTTGTAACCAAAACACCTTGGGCGACATGTATGAATTAAAATGAGTACTTTTTTTTTACTTGGCGCCGACACTCCAGTTCTAAATAGATATAGAAGTGTGTAGAATACGACCGATTTTTGGCGCATTACATAGAACTTAGTGCGCCAAGTTTGGCGCATTACACTCTATGCCCATACAAGTTTGTCGCGTTAAGCTCTATGTAATGCGCCAAAAATCTGTCAGATTCTACACTCTTCTATATCTATTTAGAACGCCAAGTAAAAAAAAGTAGGCATTCGAATTCATACATGTCGCCCCTTGTTTCTTAAATTCCTTCATTTTTAAATCTTATGACATCAGTTGCTCCCCTATTGTTTTATCTTTCTTAAAGACAAACCTAGGTGCCTCACTAAATAATACACCTACTTTTTCATAATTTTGCAAAACCTGCCAATATTTCCTAATGTTTTTTTTTAATTAACTGAGCATGACAATCGTATTTAGTTACTAACAACATCCTATTTTCTTTTTCCTGATTCTTCTTTTTAGCTTTCAACAATGTCTCCCTTGACATATTAAACACTTCTTGTTAAACTCTTTCTAATTCGACCTTATCATAGCCCTTCTATGCAAATTTGTTAACTAAATCCTTCATAGCTGTAATAAATAGATCATCGGTAGAACAAATACGTAGGGCCCGGATGAACTGGAATTTCGGGATTCCCTTAAAGGTCTGCGGGGCATGGAAGCTAGACCTATGTAAAACATTATTGTGATCCACATCTTTCCTAAACAACATTGTTCCGAAACCATCTTTTTTCTTATGTATTTCGACATCTAAATACATTATCTTCTCTTGATCTTCCTCCATTGTGAACTGTATTAACGGTACTTGCTGATTTAAGTACTGTAAAAATGAATGTATCCTGTGAACCTTTCCAAAATACTATAACATCGTCCACATACCTCATCCATTTGATGATGTGACCAGAATATACAGAATTAAACATATATTGCTCTTCAAAATGTATAATGTATAAATTAGCAAAACTTGGAGCGAAAGGAGACCCTATCGAGGTCCTCTGCTGCTGCAAGTAGTATTGAGACCCAAATCTGAAGAAGTTCTCAGTGAGAACAATCTCCAGAAGATTCATAATAAATGATATTGTCACATTATCCAATGTATGATCAGAATTTAACGCTTCTCTTACTACATTCATCCCTTCTTTGAATGGGATGTTGGTGTATAGCGATTTTATATCTAGCGTACACATTATCTGCGTTTGGTTACAATCCACCTGTTTTAGTAGAAACAAAAATTGCCCTGTTTCTTTCGAGCAATTGGGATTACAAGACACTAGTTTTTGTAAATAACTATCTACATATACTGCTAAAGGTTCCAATATGGAACTAACTCCCACCACAATCAGTCTGCCTGGTGGTGACATCAAAGACTTCTGTACTTTGGGTACCGAATACAAAATCGGAACCCTTGGATTTTCTTTAACATTTTTCTAGTAGCTTCCATAATAATACCCAAGTTGACTGCCTCATCCACCGTATCTGATATTAATCTTTGTATTTTTATAGTAGGATTTTTTTCTAAAGGTTCATACACATTAGTGTCGGATAGCTGCGATACTGCCTCTTCCATATATTGAGTATGGTTCATCACCACTGACGAGCCTCCTTTATCTGCTTTCCTAATGATGAAACTTTTATCATCTTTAATTCCTTAATAGTTCTCTCCTCTTTTCTAGTAAGATTTTTATTTGTATCAAACTTTTTAGATCTAACCTGTTTGCTAGCACTTGGACCGTAGGTCCAATTTTTCAGTACTTCTGTTTTAACGGTTTAACTTCTGTTTTTAACTGACTGCTCAAACACCTGTAACAATGCACAGTTGACCTCTGGGTCGAAGGTACTCTTGACGTAATTTTCTTGGTATCTCATTTTGAGAAATTTTCCTATTAGAATTTTGAAAATAGATTTTTATGTGAGGATACCCGATTAAAGAACCATAGCGTGCATTGTGATAAATATATGTGTAGCGGTGAAGGTGTATGGAAATGAACATTTATTTCATATTCTTCCAGCTGTCATGGCCTCACAAGATGCAGTTTGGTAATTTTCTTGGACAAGACACCGCAATCGATGAGCTGTTTCTCTTTTCTTGGGAAATCTTCTTCATGGCTGCTTCTCGATTTGAACCAATGATTTTTCGTTTGGGAATCAACCTCATAACACACTGAGCTATTAGGGAACATGAGAAAAGGTTGTAATTTGTAGTATTGAAGAAGATAAAGATTGTCCCACCACCAGGAGCCAACACTGTAACAATTCAGTTACATGACAAGAATCTGCAGAACTAAGCATATGCTAAATAGTTGCAAGTCAACTTTAAGATGATTGTCATAAAATGATGGTAGTCTCACATTCAAAGCTGCAGTGGATGGTGAGATAAGGAGCCTGAATGTCTAAAGTTCAAAACACTGTTACCCTTTTGCTTGTCAGTGTACAGCTTGTCCTGTAAAAAAAAAAAAAAAAATAACCCTTATACATCTATATTGTCAGAACAAAAAAAGTTATGATTCTTGGAATGAGAGGATGAAGAAATTAAAATGGAAAAAAATAAAATTGGCTGTGTCCTCAAAGGGTTTAGTAGTACATCCTCTTAGTGGGTCATAGTTACTAGTGAGATACCACAGGGGTCGGTAATGGTCCTTCTTCTTCTAAATATATTTAATAATGACCTTACAGAGCAGAATTTCAACATTTCCAGATGATACTGAATTCTGTAAAGTAATCAACACAGAGGAGGATAATGTAATATTACAGAGGGATTTGAGGAAGCTGGAGGCTTGAGCAGGGAAATCACAAATCTATGGGGATCGATGTATAAGAAGAACATTGCTGAGTTAAGACAAGTGCAGGGGAAGGAGGGTGGATAGCAGTTAGAAAACTTATGGTTATTCAGTTTAAAACAAAAATGGCTTAGGGGCGATTAAATTGCAATGTAATAATATATGAATGGGCAGTACTGTTTTGCGCCTAGCACCGTATGTAAGGGGTTAAACTACAAGTAGTATACTTTCATACAAATGTTATGTTGTGTGTCTTCCCTGGAAGGCATGTTTATTTACTATAATAGTTGTTGTCTAGTGTTTATTACAGTAATATTGCAAGTTATTATACCTTACAGATTATGGGCACATACGTAATGTAAGAGATAACAGAGTGGTGTCCTCATCATTTTTGATAGTTATGTATGTTGGTTAATGACACCAGTAATGGCATTCCTAGATACCATGTTGCCAGAGGAGGTGGTATTAGTCAGCAGAGGCCATTGTTCTGGTGCTTTGCTCTGACTTGACAATTGTCGTTTCTGCACTAAAAGTGTTCTGCTGCAGCATTTGTAGCTTGGGCTAGGTATGTCCTTAAAAGACCAGTGTTTGGTGTATTCCATGTAATAGTGTAAAGTAGAATGCATAAATAGTAGTGAGCACAACTAGAAAATGTAAACATCATTTGGCGCATCAAATCAGGATGACCACACTGTTTCGAATGCTGTGAAACATTTTCTTCTATAGGTGAAAAAAAGTATTTAGTCAGCCACCAATTATGCAAGTTCTCCCACTTAAAAAGATGAGAGAGGCCTGTAAAGGACATCATAGGTAGACCTCAACTATGAGAGACAAAATGAGAAAACAAATCCTGCAAATCACATTGTCTGATTTGGAAGGAATTTATTTGCAAATTATGGTGGAAAATAAGTATTTGGTCAATAACAAAAGTTCTCAATAGTTTGTTATATATCCTTTGTTGGCAATGACAGAGGTCAAACATTTTCTTTAAGTCTTCACAAGGTTGGCACACACTGTTGCTGGTATGTTGGCCCATTCCTCCATGCAGATCTCCTCTAGAGCAGTGATGTTTTGGGGCTGTCGCTGGGCAACACAGACTTTAAACTCCCTCCAAAGGTTTTCTATAGGGTTGAGATCTGGAGACTGGCTAGGCCACTCCAGGACCTTGTAATGCTTCTTATGACACCACTCTTTCATTGCCCTGGCATTGTGTTTGGGGTCATTGTTAAGCTGAAAGACTCAGTCACGTTTCATCTTCAATGTCCTTGCTGATGGAATGAGGTTTGCACTCAAAATCTCACGATACATGGCCCCGTTCATTCTTTTATGTACACGGATCAGTCGTCCCGGTCCCTTTGCAGAGAAACAGCCCCAAAGCATAATGTTGCCACCCCCATGCTTCACAGTAGGTATGGTGTTCTTTGGATGCAGCATTCGCTCTCCTTCAAACACGACGAGTTGTACTTTGGTTTTATCTGACCATATGACATTCTCCCAATACTCTTCTAGATCATCCAAATGCTCTCTAACAAACTTCAGACTAGCCTGGACATGTACTGGCTTAAGCAGGGGTACATATCTGCAGGAGCGGAGTCCCTGGCGGCGTAGTGTGTTACTGATGGTAGCCTTTGTTATATTGGTCCCAGCTCTCTGAAGCTCATTCACTAGGTTCCCCCATGTGGTTTTGGGATTTTTGCTTACCATTCCTGTGATCATTTTGACCTCACAGGGTGAGATCTTGCAGGGAGCCCCAGATCAAGGTAGATTATCAGTGGTCTTGTATGGCTTCCATTTTCTAATTATTGCTCCCACAGTTGATTTCTTCACACCCAGCTGCTTGCCTTTGGGAGATTCAATCTTCCCCGCCTTTGGGGCAGAGCTACAATTTTTGTTTCTGGTGTCCTTTGACAGCTCTTTTTGTCTTCACCCTAGTGGAGTTTGGAGTGTGACTGTTGAGGTTGTGGAGAGGTGTCTTTTATACTGATAACAAGTTCAAACTGGTGCCATTACAACAAATAATGAGTGGAGGACAGAGGAGACTCTTAAAAAAGAAGTTACATTTCTGTGAGAGCCAGAAGTCTTGCTTGTTTGTAGGTGACCAAATACGTATTTTCCTCCATAATTTGCAAATAAATTCTTTCCAATTCAGACAATGTGATTTTCGGGCTTTGTTTTCTCATTTTGTCTCTCATAGTTGAGGTCTACCTATGATGTCAATTACAGGCCCTCTCTCTTTTTAAGGGGGAGAATTGCAAAAATTTGGTGGCTAACCAATACTTTTACCCCACTGTAAATGACATAATAACTTTACTATGCAGGTCAGTAAAATTACAAAAATATCAATTTAATATATCTTTTTATTTTTTACTACTTTACACAATAGAAATGCATGTGTAAACAATTGTGTTTTTATGTCGTCATAGTCTGACAGTCATAACTTTTTTTTGTTACTGAGTTTTTGTATTTTTTTGGGATGCCCCGACTTTTCTATTAGTACAATTTTAGGGTTCATATGATGCTTTGATTGCTTTTTATCATTGGTTTTATGAGGCAGGATAAAAGAAATACAGCGATCCTGGTAGTGTTTTTTATTTTTTCACAGTGGTTACCGTGTGGTATAAATGACATGTTAAATGTACTCTGCAGATTGATACGATTACAGTGATACCCAAATTTATTTATTTTTTACTGCTTTTCCACAACAAAAACACTTTTATTTAAAAAATAAAACCAGTTTTTCCCCCCCCAGTTTAGAGCCTAACTTTTTTTTTTTGGAAGCTATTAAGGTTTTTTGTTGTGCAGGAGAGTTATTTTTTTATTGAACTTTTTTTTGGGGGGGGACATGACTTTTTGTCACCTTTAAATCCATTATTTGGGAGGCAGGATGAAGAAAATACAGTAATCCTTGTAGTGTTTTTCTTATTTTTTACAGCAGTCACCATGCAATTTAAGTCACTTGTTGGTCTTACCCTGTGGGTTGATACGATTACAGCGATACCCAATTTATATTGTTTTTATGCTGTAGCACTTTGAAAAAGCCAATTTCCCAAAATAAAATAAAAAATAAAAAAGTACACATATTTGGTATGCCAATCATAACGACCTAACCACAAAAACTTCAATTTTTTAACCCCACACATAAATAGAAAATAAAAAGTCATATAAATGCCACAGTGCTCCCAATGTAAACGATTGTTCATCCCAGAAAAAAAAAAAATTTTTTTTTTTAGTCTGTTAAGAAAATATAAAAGTTATGGCTATCAGAAGACAGGGATGCATAAATATTGTTTTATACAATATTGCTTTACACACTTTTTTTTTAAAGCGCTTCAACATAAAAAAAAAAATCCTATATATATTGGGTATCACCGTAATCTTTTTGTCCACGGGGAAACACTAACTTGTAAATATACACACGTGAGCCATTTAAAAAAATTAAAAACAGTACTGGATTGCAGTTTTTTCATCATTTGGTTTCCCAAAAAAAAATTTTTTTAAAAGAAAATCAAAAAGTGTAAAAAATAAAAATAAAAACCTCCATATTGCTGATTTTGTTCAAAACCCCCCATAAAAACTTGTAAAAAGCGATAAAAGCCATTAACCCCATATAACAGCAAAAAAAAAGAAAACTCACCCGAAAAAAAACAAGCCTTAATACTCCATATACTGAAAAAAAAAAAGTTTGGCTGTCAGACTTAAAGACAAAAAAAAGCTTTTTTTTTTTATAAGGCATTTCCCTACTTTTAAAAGTAATAAAACAAAAAAAAACCGTATAAAATGATACATTGTAATTGTACTGACCCAATCAGAAAAGTTATCCTGTCATAAATACTGCATGGCAAACGCTGTAAAAATGGAAGCCACAAAAAATGGTGGAACTGTGTTTTCTTACCCATTTTTCCCCCCAATTTTTTATGGCCTTGGAAAAGTGTTTGCCAAAATTACCAATCACCCCAGATTTAGTTCCATGAGGGGTGTTGAATCCAAAAACGGATGACTTATGGAAAGTTTTTCCTGTTCTGGTACTTTTTGGGGGTTTGTAAATGCGAATGGCACCCCTCAAAATCAAAAACCCCCCCGTACGCCCCTGCCTGCCCCAAACAGCAGTTTACACCCATACATAGGGTATTGTGTAAAAAAATTTTGGGGTTCTTTTTTCCATGATTCCTTCTAAAAATAAAACATTTTCAACTATAATTTCAGAATTTGTAAAAAAAAATTTTCTTTTTACGCCCAAGCTAAAAAATGTGTGAAAATCTGTGGGGTCGATATAAAACCTACACCCCCGGTATATTCCTTTTTCCCAATTTGGGTCTTTTTAGGGGTCAATTTTTAGCTTTTATTTTCCGCAAATGAAATGGTCCCTAAAGAAAATCATAATGAAAATGGACCCCAAACCCGGTAGTGCCCTCCATTGAGGCCCTTTGGGGTTGAGCCAAAATTGCACAAAAGGCCACATATATTTAAAAATTGCAGAATTGAGGGAATCGATGTCGAGTTGCATTTCCCTGGTCACATCTATTGTGTTCCATTAAATAATGGATAAATATTGAATATCTGTAAAACAATTTTGAAATTTCACCTCCATTTTGCTCTAATTTCTGTGAAACACCTAATGGATTACTAAACTTCCTAAATGCTGTTTTGAATATTTTAAGCGGTGTAATTTCTTAAAAATGGGTCTTTTTAGGATCTAACAAAGGCCCCAAAGCCCGCAGAAAAATAAAAAAATCTTGTTAAAATTTTCTGAAAATTGGAAAAAAAAATTTCTACTAAATTTCTAACCCCCAATGTCGTCAAAAATGAAAAATTTCATTTAAAAAAGGGGGCCAAAAAACTTTAGATATGGAGAGCTAGTTATAAAAGTTTTTTATGTGGAACAAGTAACTTTTGTTGCCACAGAAATTTTTGAACTTTGAAAATGGAACATTTTTCTAAATTTTAACAACATTTTTTTTTTTTAACAAATAAACAAGGAATTTATGGACCAAAATTTCTTACTACAATAAGCACAAGAGGGGGGGGGGCATTTATGAATGAGTTGGGAATTCTGGAAATGTGCACCCAAAAAAAAAGGTTACAAAACCCAAAAAACAATATTTTGTTTTAGACAGTTTCCAGACACTTCTGCACCTTATCCGACAAAAGGGACATGGCCTTCATAAACGGGCATGGCTTTGCATGGAAAATGGACATGGTTTCACACGTGCCAAAATCTGGTCGCATGTTAGTGGCATAAAGTAAGACAACTTAAAGATGGGATAAAGTTAGACTAGACAGTTTTAACCTGTGTCTGATAGTGAGACACTATTGATACATGTCCTCAATTGTGTCACGAGAAAACAGTCTCTGAATCACATGGATAGGTAAAAGTATCAAAAACTTATTCTCACATAATTGACACATGTCAGATTTCAAAAATGGGGCTTATTCAGTGAGGTCAAAACTGGCTGCAGTGGTAAGGGATTAATTTATTCTGGTTGTGGTCTTTGAAGTTATGGGGAAATTCTTTCTGCTAGTATTGGGCAAAGTGCAACTGCTTCCAACGGATTTTTGCCTTCTTCTTGATCAACACATTGGGATTATAGATTGAACTTGTAGGACCTGTAATTTTTATCCTAATCAACTAAGTAATTATGAATATAAATCATACGCAACATTAAACTTAATGGTAGTATTTAGTTAGGTAGGGGCCCGTATTAGAGGTGTGCATTGAAGCTGCTTGCAACCTGTCCTCCAGCTATCGTCAGCTACCTACATGGACAAAATTGTTTCCTTTTGAATTGGACTGCCTTTGACATAAATGGATGTTTTGCTACTTCAGTACTGCAAGTATCTTTATAATATTGGCTCAAGTGGAGTTTTTATAAATATTGCATGGTATTTGACCACATTGTTACTTTTTTGGGATATTCACTAGTGTAGTCGGTGAGAAACTCCAAAAAGTGGACTTACTGTTTATTGTCACAAATATATGTAAAAATCATGTATCATATGTTAGTCAGTTTGGACAACTTCTCTAACTGAAGAGTGGAAAGTTCTAAAAAAAAAAATAATTTTGGCCATTAAATATATGAACATAGCAGAGGAGATTCTGCAGTTCAGCTCTTTTCCCCTCTGAATTGAAGGCTTTCAACAAGCTCCTACAGCAATTTGTTAAGCAAAAATATATAACTCATAAACGCTGATGAAGTTCAACTTCCCACTGCCTGTTTATAAAGGGGATGTTAAAGGTGAAGTTACACCAAGGCCCTGGTGCCTGAGAAGCCCAAAAGCTCTCTCACTACCTAAAAGAAAAGCGGAATTATTTATTAATTATGTGATGATTTTCCCTGATAATTTTGCAGTAATTTAGTACATGTAGACTTAACTGTAATTTGTAAATTAATACTTCACTTTTATATGTAATACATAAAATGTTATACAACATACAGATCTTACATGGTGTGAAGTCATCATTGCATACAATGGCATGTGATGATTGGGAGGTGGGCCCTGGTGCATGATCCTGTACCCAGACCTTGGAGCATACAGTTATGCCGTGCTTGCCAACTTTTGAAAGTGGCCTTTAGGGAAATTTCTAGCTGCAGCATGCATAGCATAAACAACGGCCTCTTTATATCAAGCCTCACCACCTTCAAAAAGGCCACATCTACTACACCCAAAGCTAATTGGGAGATTTGGCATCAAACAGCTTTCCTCGACATTGAATAGTCAGGTTCCAGGAAAGCTGGGAGATGTCGCCAAACTGTGCCTGAACCTAAACCATTACACTTCTACCAATATTGCAACATTACAGTGACCATATAGTGTTAGATACCAGTGTACACAGGCTCTACAGACTGTATATTACCTCCATAAAGGGACCATATAGTGGTAGATACCAGCATACACAAGCTCTGCAGACTGTATATTACCTCCATAAAGGGACCATATAGTGGTAGATACCAGCATACACAAGCTCTGCAGACTGTATATTACCTCCATAAAGGGACCATATAGTGGTAGATACCAGCATACACAAGCTCTGCAGAATGTATATTACCATCATACAGTGACAATAAATTGTTAGATACCAGTTGTACACAGGCCCTGCAGACATGTAAGTGATTACAGTGCAGTTACATCAAGGGACTCATAGGAGATGTGTTCTATAACTGGAGTTGCTCTGTTTTCCTTTTCTTCTCTATCCTGTCCAGACACCTATGATGAGTTCTCCTGGCCATAACTCATCCCTGCAGAATTTTCCACACAAACATCTTAGAATTCTAATTTTTCAACACTTCCCTACCTGTGCTCACCTTTGTACAAACTCCACATGGGGTGATAGGAGGAGGTGGAGAGGTTGTTTGATGAAAGGTGGAAGTGGTCAAAAGTGAGAAGTGGATGTGAGGGGGATATGGGGTGATAGGTGTAGGTGGTGGGGAGTGATAAGTGGAGGTGAGAGGGCCATAGCGTAATAGGTGTAGGTGGGGAAGTTATTGAGAGATTAGTGGAGGTGAGGGCATTATGGGGTGAAAGATGGAGGTCCTAGGAGTTTATAAGATGATATGTGGACGTGGTAAAGGGGCAATAAGTTAGTAGGTGGAAGTGAGGAGTTTATGGGGTGGTAGGTGAGGGTTGTATTTTGTGTTGGTACTAGGATACATAACACAGTGGTGGGGTGGGACAGGAGAGAGGAGTACAGTCCACAGCTTACAATCTGTGGTGGGGGTGGAGGAGCAGAGGACCCCTTCCCTCCTGGAGATTGTGCAGCAGCTGTAGTTGGTACCCTATCCCCCAGAATCATATAGTGCAGGTTGAACTGTACCCTGCAATCCCAGAAGATCAGCCGCAGGCATGATCTTGAGGGGGAGCATTAATTCCAGTACTATCTCTTGGGCTTGGTTTTAGTCAGCACTGTTTTTTATGTGACCCCAAGACTAACTCCAAGTCACTCTTCGCCCAGTACCCAGTGCACCAAGAGTACGGGGAAGAGCCAGATTAAGAGCCTTTGATGTGATGGTCTGCTTTTGGGGTAGCTGCAGGCAGGTAAATTTAGGATGTTAAGGGGATCTTTCCAGCCTAATAGTATCAGGCTGCAGCTATCAATTTTAACTTGGCTGATTGTGAAAAAAAATTCAAAAATCATTTATTTATTGAGAATAACAAAAATAGACAATTATTGTAATAATACAGTGGATGCCTGTTTAGATTCTCAATAATTAAATAATTTTTGGAAAACAAAGGACATAGGGTTCCCGCCATTTTCCATGACCATCCAAGATTTCTATTCCAATTCACAGATGTAGGAGGTTGATCTCAGTCATAAAAAAAGCCTTCAGTATATGAAGTATATAATGATTATAGTGTAGGACTATGCAAAATGGTCGTTTTAATATATAACTAACAATGAAGGAAATAATTATTTGATCCCTTGCTGATTTTGTAAGTTTGCCCACTGACAAAGACATGAACAGTAATAATTTTAAGGGTAGGTTAATTTTAATATTGAGAGATAGAATATTCAAAATATAAGCCAGACAATTGCATTGTATAAAGTATATACTCCAACCATTAAGAGTTTTGGCTCCTACAGACCAGTTAGACGCTCCTAATCAACTCGTTATCTGCATTAAAGAGAGTTATCTTAAATAGTCACCTTTATAAAGGATTCCTGTCTACAGACTCAATTAATCAGTCAGACTCTAACCTCTACAACATTGGCAAGACCAAAGAGCTTTCTACAGATGTTAGGGAGAAGATAATAGACCTGCGCAAAGCTGGAATGGTCTACAAAGCCATAAGTAAGATGCTGGGTGAGAAGGAGACAACGGTTGGAGCAATAGTAAGAAAATAGAGAAATACAAAATGACTGTCAATCGACATCGATCTGGGGCACCATACAAAATCTCACCTCATGGGGTATCCTTGATTATAAGGAAGGTGAGATATCAGACTAAAACTACACAGGGGGAACTTGTTAATGATAAGGAAGGCACATGTTCAGGCCTGTCTGACATTTGCCAATGAACACCTGGATGATTCTGTGAGTGATTGGGAGAAGGCGCTGTTGATCAGATGAGACAAAAATTGAGCTTTTTGGCATTAAATCAACTCGCCATGTTTGGAGGAAGAGAAATGCTGCCTATGACCCAAAGAACATAATCCCCAATGTCATGTATGGAGGTGGAAAGATTATGTTTTGGGGGTGTTTTCTGCTAAGGGCACAAGACTACTTCGCTGCATCAATGGGAGAATGGATGGAGCCATGTACCATCAAATCCTGAGTGACAACCTCCTTCCCTCTGCTAAGACATTAAAAATGGGTTGTGGCTGGGTGTTCCAGCAAGACAATGACCCAAAACATACAGCCAAGGCAACAAAGGAGTGGCTCAAAAAGAAGCACATTAAGGTCATGGAATGGCCTAGCCAGTCTCCAGACCTTAATCCCATAGAAAACTTATGGAGGGAGCTGAAGCTCTGAGTTGTCAAGTGACAGCTTCAAAATCTTAATTATTTAGAGATGATTTGCAAAGATGAGTGGACCAAAATTCCTCCTTACGTATGCGCAAACCTCATCATCAACTACAAAAAATGTCTGACTGCCGTGCTTGTCAACAAGGGTTTTGACAGCAGCCAATAACATTTTTTGTTTTTCCACATGTGGACCTGAGTGAGGTTGCATTTTTTTTTGTGGGCTGAGGTGTACTTTTTATTGGTACCATTTTGAGATACATGCGAGTTTTTGTTCCCTTTTTTATTAAAAAAAAATTTGGACACCAAATGACCAAAAACATACATTTCTGGCGTTGGGAATTCTGTTTACTGTACAGGATAAATTAGATTTTTTTATAGATTGGACATTTACGGATTCAATTATACAAATTATGTGTGTCTTTATTTTTTTGTATTTGTAAAATGACAAGTGGGGAGAGGATTGAATTTTTCACATTTTTTATATTTTTAAACCTTTTGTTTTGTGAATAATGTGTATAATGCAGAAGGGTGTACAAAATGGTGCTTCTATGACTTCTGGCCTATGACAGGAAGTTACAGAAGCATTAAGATGGCAGCCACAAAACCTTTTTAAACTTTTGACTGCCATAGCAACCTCTTGGCACCCTGCCATTAGGTTGTGTGGGGACACCATTCCTCATTTATTTTGATGCTGCAGCCATGATCGCTGCAGCATTTAAGTGGTTAATAAGCAGAGATTGAAGCCAGTTCCAATCTCTTTTGTTACTCACAGGTGTCAGCTACTGTATATCTAACAGCTGGCAGCCACTGCGTATGGTGCAGGCTCAGCGAGTTAACCGCTCCATATGAGCCATAGATATGTTTTTTGAAAAGTTAATGAATGGCAGATGATTGTACCTGCACGGACAGTGTGTGAACTCCAACCTACTTTAGGGAGGGTCAGATTGAAAATAGTTAGCAATAGCAATGGCTCTCAGCCTGCAGTAACCATATCGCAGGGTCAGGGAGTAGACTGGTCAGGGTGAAAAAAATTATGACTACCCCAGTAACCAGCAATGTTTCATCGCTGGTTTGTATTTTTATAATTATTATTTATTTTAAAGCACCATTCATATCAGGGTGCTTTACATTCAAAAAGGGTGAGCTTACATGATACAAAGTAAGAACGAATACAATAGCCATCACTGGACTAGAATCTGACTGTAAGGCATGAAGAAGAAGTTTGTATGGTGGTGTAGTAGCAGCACGTTTATTGTAGGTTGTTGGCTATCCTGAAGAGATGGAATTTAAGGTTTCAAAGATGGAAGAAGGTTCAGGATAACTTGCGCAGTGTTAAACGACAAAGAAAGCTGTCTGTGTACCCGCCGGCTTTCCTTGCATTGTGTCTGTCCTGACTACTGCCTTTGCTGTGATTGTCCTGTCACTGCCAACGTTATTATTCTTCTCCTATACAGATCAATCAAAATTTTTAGGTGGTCTGGATAAATGTCAGACTGGGGCGCCTGGGACCCACCTTCGGTGTTGATCTTGGGAGCCCACCCTACAGCTAATGTACATGAAAATACTACCTGTTAATTTTTAGACCTATCAGATATAAATGAGTGCAGTTTATTACATAACAAAGTATGCAAAACAAAACTGTATTGTGTAGTACGCAATACCAAGTGAGTCACATATCTGTCTGTCTCACAAATCTGTCTAAATGTCTTACACAGCTGTTTGTCTCACACATCAGTCTCACATGTCTGTCTGTCTCACACATTTGTCACCGTCTAACATGTCATAGGAAAACACAAGGCTTAGTGGCTCCATCCATATCCCCCTCCACCCTCCACCAGCGTCCAAGTTTTCCTTTGGTCACACACCACCCCACCACTTTCTAAAATAAACAACACTATAAACACAATCAAGAAAGTAAAAATGAAACCCTTAATCACAGGGACAAGCATGCACTCACTTTTACAATCAGGAACAAGTGTACACTGCAGGGAGAATGGGTAGGAGAAAGTAGGCGATCGCCTAGGGCGGGACTTCATCTCAGGCAGAAAAAAGGGGGTGCAAGGAGGAATGGAGTGAGCTGAATTTTCCATTTGGGGGCACTTTGTGCCTTGTTTGCCTAGGACGCCAGAATACCTTGTCCTAGCCCTGGTATTCCCATCTAAGGTATAAATGTCTGATAGACGAATGGAGGTCATGCATGGCCACCTTGCTGATCACTGTGGCCACAAAACTTGCCCACATTAGGACCTCCGTTCTTGAAATGGGACCTACACTATTAAGACATTTATGACACATTCTGTCAATATACCATAGATGTATCAGATGGAAATACCCTTTTAACACTGATTGCAGGAGGTCAGTTTGTGATCAACCTAATTTGAAGGGACTATTCTGACAAGTAGAAATTTTGCAAAGTGGAGAACTATATTAGAGGGTTTTTACCATTCGGTAAAACCCCTTCTAAAGCTAGTTCGTAGCTCATTATGAGAATGGGGAGGAGGCTGTGCTTGTCTATGGGAATTCCAAATACACCCATAACACACTCGCTTGACTACCTGTATATTCGGAACTTCCATAGCAATGAATGGGGAGAACTGAACAGAGTCAGCCATCCCCCCATATGCACTGAGCTAGCCTCAAAAAGGATTTTAACAGATGGCAAAACCCTGTTAAGTTACTAAACAGGTAAGAATCAATTCTAAAAGCTATATTGCAAGGTGACTCTTTTGGACAATAGTAACAACTATAGCCCTACTCAACACTGTTATTTTTAAGGACAAGCTGTTCAGCTCTTAATCCATAAATAGAAGAGAAACTTCAGATTCTCACCAAGGATGCAGAGATTCTGTTGATTTGCAGCTTTAAAATACCTCAAATATCACCGAACGTAATGACATAACGATGAAGACCATGTAACAAATCAAGTCTATCATAGCACTGCAAATCTATAAGATGTACTGTAGTTTTCAATACATCAAGATAAAAACAGAATGTACATAAAAATAAAGGTCCCAAGTAGTAAATTAAAAATCATAGATGACCAAAGGTAATATCATAGATATTCAAAACCACTTCAGATATATTGTTTTTTTATCAAAAAAAGGAACCAAAGTGGAGCAAGGCAAACAATGTGCCCAAAAAGTCCCTAAGCCTTCACAATGTTCTTTACCCTAAAATGTATAGGTTTACCAGGGGATGAAGAGGGAAATATATTTTAGGCAGAATAATCAACTGCATTCATGCCTCAGTTGTTGTAATAACAATATATATTTGACCACCATTAAAAGATAAGGAGGAATGATAATTAGGCTCATAAGTGAGCCAGTCAGATAAATATTTGTGCCATGTTCATACTAAGCCTCTTAAGTACTTGAAACCTTTATGTTTATGTATATTCTGTTTTTAGTCATCTTAATTAAAAGTTATGTTTTATGGACTTTCGGTACTGTGATAGTGTCATGATCATGCCTGACAGACCCCTAGCTTCGAGTTCTGGTCGCCGGCCACGGGTGTGGCGACGAAAACCGTGGTTTTTAACATAATACTTTGTATGCTTAGTTAACAGTGTGAATTGATTACTGGCCAACGCCCGTGCCCAGGAATCCTCCAGCACCCTTTTAGTTAAACTGTGTTCCTCTTTGATTGACAGTTTTGTTTCCCTATCCGGTTTGGTGTTCTTTCCACCAATCGCCTCTGCTCTGTGTTCACCGGTTCCCTATTTAAGGATTCCCTTACCTGTCCCCTGTGCCTGTTATATTGGGTCTTTCCTATACCTTTTGCTTGCCTTTCTCTTGTTGGATTTTCTTGTTACCTGACTCTGCTTAACTTCTGACTATTCTTCTCTTCCTGATTTTGTACTGCATTGCCCGACAGTTACCGACTTGGCTCGTCTTACGTTTTTCTCTCTGTCTCCCGATTTGGTACTGCGCTGCCCGGTTACCATCTTGGCTCGTCTTATGTTTTTCTCTCTGTCTCCCGATTTGGTACTGCGCTGCCCGCTTGCTGCCAGCCTTGCTTGTCTGACGTTCCCTTATTGTGTTTTGTATTTGTTTTTCTGTGTCTTGTGTTCCCACGTATTCAGTGTAGTTTTCAGTCTTCTGGTTGGGGCTGACCTTTTAAACTGCCCGACTAGGCCCAAGTCACCCCGAGGAAACACCAAAGGCCTGAGCAATTTCAAGGAAGGTAACTCGGATGTACAGGTACCTTCTAACTCTAATAACAAGTTTGTTTTGCCCGTAACCTTGGTTTCTAGTTCCAAGAGGTTTGCTTGTCGAGCCATGATTGACTCAGGTGCTGCAGCTAGTTTTATCAGCATGGCTGTTGCTCAAGCCTTGGGGTTGGAACTAGTTCCATTGTGTTCTCCCTTTTCAGTTTCAAGTGTCGACTCTACCTCCCTAACCGGAGGATGAATAAAATATCGTACTGCAGAGATCACTTTAGATGTTGGGAGTTCGCATACCGAAAAGCTTTCCTTTTTTGTCATGGAGAAACTCACTGCGGATATTAATTTTGGGTTACCCTGGCTCCGCCTCCATAATCCTGTGTTTGACTGGAGGACCACTGAGTTGATCAAATACGGGGACTCGTGTGGTTCTCATTCGAAGGCAGCGCACTCCTTGGTGTGTGCTGTAATTGATACTCATGATATTTCTGAATGTACTTCCGTTTTTAATGGCGGCTTTGCTGGAGACGTGGTGGAAAAACTGTCTCTGCACCAGCCTGATGTTTGCACTACAGACTTCTCTCCGGGGGCAGAGCTCAACTATTCTGCCCCGGAATGAGAATCTATGTACCGAGATATTGAGGAACCTGAAAATATTCTTTCTCTGGGAGTAGTTGTCGCCACTGTGAATTCAGATCTTGTGTCCTTGACTACAGACACACCAAGTTCTGCTCCTTCTGAGCAGCTCCACTTTTGCTGTGACGTCGGTTTCCACCTCACGTATTCCGCCGTTACAGGTTGTGAAACTAAAATTGAATCCGCCGTTAAACGACTGTGCACAGTCTGGGCTAGGAGTCATAAGACTCTAAAAAATGCCCAACTAAAACAAATCAATAAAAAACATCGACTCAGACCAAAAAGGCTCCGTCTTCGAGTCCCATCAGTAAAATATACCCCCAAGCTGGTAAAGGGAAAACTTCACCAAGCCCACCCTGGTAAACCTGGAGGGTCTGTGGAGGGTCCGGTGGCCCCTCCTAAAGGGGGGGGTACTCTCATGATCATGCCTGACAGACCCCCACCTTCGAGTTCTGGTCGCCGGCCACGGCTGTGGCGACGAAAACCGTGGTTTTTAACATAATACTTTGTATGCTTAGTTACCAGTGTGAACTGAGTCCTTCCTTCCCTGTGTGTTAATTGATTACTGGCCAACGCCCGTGCCCAGGAATCCTCCAGCACCCTTTTAGTTAAACTCTGTTCCTCTTTGATTGACAGCTTTGTTTCCCTATCCGGTTTGGTGTTCTTTCTACCAATCACCTCTGCTCTTTGTTCACCGGTTCCCTATTTAAGGATTCCCTTACCTGTCCCCTGTGCCTGTTATATTGGGTCTTTCCTATACCTTTTGCTTGCCTGTCTATTGTTGGATTTTCTTGTTACCTGACTCTGCTTGGCTTCTGACTATTCTTCTCTTCCTGATTTTGTACTGCATTGCCCGACAGTTACCAACTTGGCTCGTCTTACGTTTTCTCTTCAGTCTTCCGATTTGGTACTGCGCTGCCCACTTGCTGCCAACCTTGCTTGTCTGACGTTCCCTTATTGTGTTT
Source organism: Phyllomedusa bahiana (assembly GCA_025379985.1). Taxonomy (NCBI): domain Eukaryota; kingdom Metazoa; phylum Chordata; class Amphibia; order Anura; family Hylidae; genus Phyllomedusa; species Phyllomedusa bahiana. Next base: position 133,404 of record JAODAL010004861.1, read on the forward strand.
TGTATTTGTTTGTGTGTGTCTTGTGTTCCCACGTATTCAGTGTAGTTTTCAGTCTTCTGGTTGGGGCCGACCTTTTAAGGAGTCGGGTACCCCCAAAAGGCAGGGACAGGGGTTGGGATCAGCGTCAGGGCCTCACTCTGTCTGTGTCTTCTCATGTGTCCCTGACTGGTCCCTTACAGATAGATTTAAAATACATCAAAAGGAAACCTTCCATCTCGCACTGCTCATTAAAAAATCCCAAAACTTTATTGTATATCCTTAAAAAAACCATAATATCCAATATCTTAAGAGATATATGTATGCTTACGCTTTTCGGACAATGTAATGTTCAATACAATGACAATGTCTGAAATGCGTAAGCACACATATCACCAAAGATATTGGACATTATGTTTTTTATAGATATAAAATAACATTTTTAGATTTTTTTTTAATAAAGAGTACTGGACAGAAGATTTCCATTTGAAGTGTTATTTAGCATACCTTTAGCTTGTTAATGTTGTATTCAGTATTTGTATATGCATTTATATTAGACACATTTCTGTGAAGGCAAAGGCTTTTCACTTTGATGTTTCTTTCAAGGTGTTATTTCCAAGCCCTCAAATAATGCTTCATGTATTTACTTGGTCCTGACTTAGAGATTTCTTTAAACAACCCTTAACATTCATTTTAATTTCCTTCCCTTTGATACATTTCTGTTACTTTTACATAGCCTGTTTTCTTTCTTAATGAATACAGTATAGCCACAAATTCACTTTAGCGGAAGGAACATAAAGGATATTTCACACATTATTATGTAGCAGTGATTGGTTTTATAAAATGTACTATGGCCTTAGGCCTTGAAAATGCTACTTTCATTGTGCTTTGTGTTTTACAGAGCGTTTTAGTCAGAGAAGTGGTTATTTACAATGGTTGCACACAGAGTGAAGTTCAGCTCTTGAGATCAGTGTATAACTTTATAGGATTCAGATTAAAGGCTATTGGCAATTTCTTGCTTGATCAAAGCTGCAGTTGAAAGGTCTTTGACTTTTCATAGCAAAAATAAAATCAGCTCAAGCAAACAAAAACTCATGCTGTAAAAAAAAACAAAACAAAATAAACAGCATGAATCAATTTGCTGTCAAAACACACATATATAATCAGATATTGCTATGTTGAATCATAACTTCTTCCTGTGCATATTGTGGCAGAGTGACAGCAGACAGTCGCATGTTTCTGCTACAAGGCAGAGTGATACAGAAGCTATACAAGCAACATGCCACCAAGGGTACCTGGCCTTGGTGAAGTAGGAGCCATTTGTATATATTGTCAGCCACAGTAAGTGGTTGGCAGCCATTTATAATTAGTTTGGCTGTTCTGGGTCGACTCTTATCGGGAGTGGAAAATGTGTTGGGTGGGTGTCTACTCCCCATGTTCCAGGCCAGGTTTTGTGCAGGTCCCTGGAGGCATATAAAAGGCCTGGGCCTGCAGGTGTTCAGGGGTTGTGGTTCTATTCCTGGCAGTGGAGCAACTGAAGAGCTGAGGAGAGGCTTGAGGCTAGCAGGTGGCTGACCACTGGAAGCTAACCAGTGAAGCTTGGTAAAACTTTGTGTTGAAGTGACTGGACATTAGGTCCAGACAAGGTGAAGAGAGGGAATCTACATGTTCAGTAAGAGGCCAGATGGCCAGGGTTTTGTTTATGTTTAACGCTGTATTATGTATACTGCTCTGAAGAATAAAGCTGGCTGAGGCCAGACCTAAAGAGAATCCTGTGTTGGAGTACCATGTGTTGATGTGCCAACCGTTCTACCAAAAGACGGTGTTCCGTTCGCAGAGTTCGCCGCTGAGACGGCCCAAATTGGCGGCCTAAAGTGAGTCCCTACAATATATAGACTGACATATCTTCAAAATAAAGATCTTAAGTTTTGCTGCAAAGTCAAGAGTATTCTCGTATTCTCATTGGTCAGCTTTAAACATGTAGGCAAAGATAAATAAAGACTATTGCAAAATACACTGCTGTTCTGATTTCACTTTTTGTTAGAGTTAGGAGCAGATCTTATCTCCTTCTGCTCTGTTCCTTATCTTGAAATATAGGAGCTTGTTAAACTGACTTACTCACAAGCTTTATCCCTTTAGAGCTCTGTACACTACCGTTTATAAACCTCCTGCACTCATGTCAGTAAGGGTATGTTCACACGGTGTATTGACTCCATGTTTGCATACGTTTGTAGATGCGTGTTTGAATCCATGTTTCGGACCCTAAACGGACCCAAATATGCATCTAACAATGTGCCGTGTGTTTTACATTGCATTCAATCACTTTCAGGCGAGTGATCGCTGATGTGTGTTTACCTGCGTCTTTCTGATGCGTCTTTCGGATCCGTTCAAAGAATTGTCATGTCAATTTTTCATTCGAAAGACACAGCAGACATCCTTTTTAAAACGAATGGGTGCGATCTTGCTGCGATTTTCGTATCCATAATGGATCCAAAAACGGGTCCAACATGTCGTGTGAACATACCCTAACAGGCTCAGCTAGGAATAGCAGAGCTTATATGGCAATCACTGCTGTAGAACCACCCAGAGCCTAATTAGGTCGTTTGAGTCTGAAGTAGACTGTGCCTTTGTAAAAAGCACGGGGGATACAACCCCTTTAATATTTGTTCTGGGGACATGCTGCCTTTCTGGTTTAACCCCTTAGCCACTACCCACTGTCATTTCTGGGTGAGCGATGCAGGTTGGCAGTGCCGTCTTTGGGCGTCCCTGCAGTAGGGGGATTTGTGGTTCCCTGTGCTAAAACTGCTCTAAGAATGAAGCTGTAATTAAAGGGAATTTGTTGCTATTTTTTTTTTTACTTATTAAAACAAGATACTGATCTTTTCTTCTTAGCCGTTTTTATTTTCTGAGTGATTTCTCAATTTGGTTGTCTGTATATGATTGTGGGGACAGCTTTATTGCTTGCACTGCTTGTAGCAACATTTAGGGAGATGCTTTACAGCAGGTTCATGCACATAGGAGCCTGTGGACTAGATCAGTCTCAATTACTTTTATAGGAGAGTTTTCTAGGCATGCTCTGTGACCTGGGAATAAGTCAGTGTGGAGGGAGGGGGAGAAGGCGAACTGTGACATCTCCTATTATGAATGGTGGATCCTGTGTTATCTATACATATTGGTGTCACCTTTCAGTGTAACCCTGCTTCAACTGATAATGACCAGACACTGAAAATTAGAGATAATCGAACCATAAAAAATTCAGATTCGAGTCGAACCTCAAACTTTGAGAAGTTCGGTTTGAAGTTCGAGTCGAACTTCCAACCCCCTTAAAGTCAATAAGAGTCGATGGTCAGGTTAATTTTTAAACCTATATAAGTGACGAGAAGCTGTAATTATCATCCATAACAGTACACCAACAATAGGCTCCTTATATGCCAGGCACGACACATTGAAATGCACCTAAAAATGATACGCTGTGCGCCTCCATAACACATATCATTGGTAGTATATGTAATGCGCCTATCTGCGGACGGAGGCACATCATTTATCATTACGAGTTTATGTAATGCACCTCGGTTCGGCTCTAGTTTTAAAAAATCGTGAAGTTCGACTCGAACTTAACTTTTCTCGAGCGGTTCGATTAACACTACTGAAAATCTCTCTCTACAGAACAGGAAGTGTCAGACTATTGTTAGAGCTAGCGACCAAAGTAAAAACTGCAGGACTTAAGAATTTTTTAAAATATTGAAAGTGATATGGAAAATTAAAAAAAAAAAAAAAAAAAATTCTTAAATGTGTTTAACATAAAAATGTGAGATGAAAAATAAGTCATTTTTTGATGACACATTACCTTTAGGAGTTAAGTTGTTAAGATGAAGTTCTGATTCCGATTGTTTGACCCTTTGATTGTTATGGTACAGGAACACAGTCGGTGATGTTCCCATCAGTCTGGCAGTCCTGTTTGTTGGTTAAAGGGTATGGGGAGCTCCAGGTCCGCCATGACTGGAGGGGCCTGTAAGAGCACCAAGGGAGCCTAGTAAATCGCTTTGTGATATGTAGCCAGGGCAGGTAGAGAAAGTACTCCTGCTTGGCTAAAAAAAAGTTTATGCTGCAGACTAAGGAGAGACAAAAGTGCAATTCGGTTTAACTCAGTGAATTGCTGTGAGTAAAGCCGGACAAAACCTTAGGAACTGTTCTCGCTATCATCTTTCGCCACCAGACACACTATGGGCCACATGTATGAAAACTGTTTAGGTCTTAAATTTACTTTGTTGCCCATAGCAACCAATCAGAGCGCCCCTCTCATTTTTCCAGAGCACTATATGAAATGAAAGGGGAGCTCTGATTGGTTGCTATGGGCAACAAAGTGAGTTTTAGACCTAGACAGTTTTCCTACATATGGCCCTATGCCTCCCAGTCCATCACCACTGGTAAGCTTTACCTCATCTCATTTGCACTCTCCGGCCTCGTTCACACGGCTTATTTGTCCGTGGATTGGCGCCGTACTCCGCGCCAGATTTGCGCTGCAGTACGGCGCCAATCCGTTGCCGTAATTACGGTAATCCACTGCTCTCATAGAGAACAGTGGATTCTGTCGCTCCTCCCCGCTCGGCGAATCCGCCACGGGGGGAGAAAGTGACATGCACATTATTTACGGCGTGTACGCGCCATATATAATGACAGTCTATGGGGCCGGGCGCTCCGGCCCCGCCCCTTATTCACGCCGGATTTGTGAGCGCAATCCGGCTCACAAATCCGCCGTGAATAAGCCGTGTGAACACGGCCTTAGGGGTCGTTCACACGGCTTATTTCGCCGCGGATTGGAGCCGTACGGCGCCCGGGAGTTGCGCTGCAGTACGGCTCCAATCTGTCGCAGTAATTACGGTAATCCACAGTTCTCATAGAGAACAGTGGATTCTGTCGCTCCTCCCCGCTCGGCGAATCCGCCGGGTGGGGAGAAAGTGACATGCACATTATCCAGGCGCAATATGCGCTGTGGATAATGCAAGTCTATGGGGCCGGCGGGCAGCGCCCCCACCCCGCCCCCGCACCCGCCCCTTATTCAAGCCGGAATTGCGAGCGCAATTCCGGCTTTATGGTGCCTTATGGTGCTTCTGATACCAGGTTTAGCCCTCACAGCAGCCTGTATTAGGCTATGTTCACATGGTGTAATTGCGGGACGTATTTCGCCCCGCAATTAAGCCGTGTCTACGGGGCGGGAGCGGGGCGGCGCGTATATGCCGTGAATAAATGACATGTCACTTCTCTCCCCGCTCGGTGTATTGTCTGAGCAGGGAGAGGAGACGTAATCCATAGTTCTCTATGAGAACTGTGGATTACCGTAATGACTGGGACGTATTTCACCCTGTATTTCGCGCAGTACGGCGCAAAATACAGGGTGAAATACGTCCCATTTTAAGCCGTGTGAACATGGCCTTATAGTGACACAGTATATAATATATTAGCATATAGCAGTATGCTATTATAAGTTTAAAACAAAAGTTATAAAATCTCCTTAGTCGGATTAAAAATAAAATGAATAGTTAATAAATTAAAAGTCTGCAATAATAAATAAAAAAGTGCATAAAAACATACATCATTATACATTAGAAATCTACACATATTAGGTTTCCACATGATCATAATAACATGAAGCATTGGTTTAACAGGTTATTTGGAGTGAAAAGGAATGCTATAAAAAAGATATACATGTTTTTTTATAATGTTCATGAGGGAAAAAAATCTAAATAAATTATACAGTAATTATAAATCCTCAAACAGCACCCAAAAATACTTTCTGCATAAATCAAGGCTTCATATAGCTGTGTTGCTGAAAAAAGTAAGAGGTTATAATCCACCATGGCTTTATTGTGGCCAAATCAAGCAGAATAAACAACATATAAATCTCCTTCTACCAGAGAAACTTTAGAGCAAAAGTAAACAGTAGTAATTATTGTCTTTTGTCTGAAAGATCAGATAACACATAAGCTCTCAGGCTGTTGGTAGTTCTGTGCCAAACTGTGTGATAATGTCAGTCCCTGCTATCAGATAAGACAAACAGCAGAGGAGTACAAGCAAACAGATCGGTAACTAGAGAAACCAGAAAGCCCTCAGAGGGTGATAAAATCATTTGTAGCTCCTCAAAAAATAATAAAGAAAATGCAATAAATTTGGAAAAAGTTTTCATTTAGTGTTCACTCAATGTTGAAAGTTAATCTTTGTAGTGAGACAACCCCATTAATATTATGACAATAGCCAACTTTGATCAGGTGAGGCTAGACAAAGAAAACAGGAATTGTCCCATACATTAACAAGTAAAGAGATTCCTACCACTATACACCAAGGTGGTGAGTGATAAACTTTATTTTATCTGTTTTACTAGCAGTCTGCCAATTGGCTGTCTAATTTTCCTGCGGGCTGACAATTGGTTGCCCAAAATATAGTCAAGCTGAATCAGCCTGACCGAAATCTGAAGCATAACATTACACCACAGAGTATTTTTTTTCACCTTTTGACACTCCAACAGTGACTAAAAAGTATGTTCTCATCTTCAGTGTCAGCTTCAGGCTCCCACTCCTGTGCAGGCTTTGGGTGGGTCTATAGCAGTAAGTGGCATAGCAGTTCTAATATTATTAGCTGAGCCAGTTACATTGGACATTGGTAATGAAGGGGTTAAATAGCAGAACAAAAGGTTAGAGCTTTGAAGGGTAAAAGTATGTTATTAACATAGATAAACAAGACACAACAGGTAGTGATGCGACCATGGTTGGTCAGGGAAGTTGGAGCAATGAAAGCAGAGAGAGATGGTCGGTAACTCTGGGAAGCTTATGTACACAAGCAGGAGATCAATCATACCTCTCAACTGTCCTGTATCCTGTAGGACAGTCCCAGATTCCAGAGGCTATGCTGTGAGCCTGGGTTGACGGAGATATTGATGGAGGATCCATGGCACAAGTCCTGAATTCCTGGGTAGGTGCTCTTGTTTTCACTGTTTGCACATCCTTGGGGTCTGCAAACAGTAAAAACATACTTGCTGTCTCCCCCGGACTCTTGCTGGGGGAACCAGCAGGTCTAGTAGAGGGCAAGTTCTGGCTATTATCAGGGCAGTGGTGTCGGGTAAGTTTCATAAGATGCTTCCCTGACATCACTGAGTGAAGGAGGATCGCTCTGACCCCAGCTAGTCTAGCTGCAGTGGCACAAACAGCTGCTCCTGCATGTGGCTTTCACCTCTCCCTTCCTCCCCCCTCATGGAGTACAAAGCTTTCCTAGGTGCCCCATTCCCTACAGTAGGCATCCAGTTTTGCCTTGTTATGGGGATGTCACCCAGCCCTCCCAAGCACTGGATAGCCTATCCAGCAAAACTGATTGATGCCCCATCCTCCACAACCTGCTCCGTAGTGTCAACACACAACACAACACCTACCTTTTACCCAGTAACCCCCCTCCCCTCCACCTACCTAACCACAGCTCCACCTACCACCACATGGTGAATTTGTTCAGGGGTTGGAACAGCTAGGGAGGTGCTGGAAAACTAAGGATTCTAAGATGCTTGTGTGGCCAATTTCACAAGGACAAGAAGTGGGAGAACCTGGGAGAAGTCTTCATGGCGGTCTGGGCTAAATAAAGAAGAAAAGTGAAAGTAAACGACTCCCAATCAGAGAGGACATCTTCTATGAGTCCCTGGATGTAACTGTACTATAATCACTGATTTTTGTGCCTGCATACAACTGGTATCTACTACAGTAGTGGTCACTGCATGGTGGGCATATTGGTAGTAGTATAATGGTTTATATTCAGAAACAGTATAGCAGTATTACATACCTCCCAATTGTCCCTATTTTGGAGGGACAGTCCCTATTTTTGACCCTTGTCCCTCCGTCCCTCTTAGCTCTATAAATGTACCTCTTTTTCATTTGGGAAATAAATTTGCATCAATAAACTGACTATCTTGCTTTAAAAAGTATCTAGATGCTTCCTAGCTGTATATTACATAACAACTTACTTAATATTTCATCATTGTATACAATGCAACTCTTAAAAATGTGTCCCTTTTTTGCTATCTAACAAGTTGACATGTATGTGTTTGGAGGTTAGAGGTGTGTCTTGGTGTGATGTCATGTGTTTGGGCGCAGTAAGAGGTGTGTCTTGGTGTGATGTCATATGTTTGGGTGTGGTTAGAGGTGTGGCCAGATATGTCCCTCTTTGCAATCTTTAAAAGTTGGGAGGTATGGTACTATCCAGTCTATATTCAGTATACAATGGTGATATGTGGTCATGATGTGGCAGTATTATTTGATCTTTGTATAGTGGTATCATTGATAATATTGGTCTTGGTTTTGTCAGTAACTAAAAAGTGATATTTACGTACTTTTTTAATTAAAACTGTGCGTGGCCTGATTTGATGCGGTGCTTGGCAGGGCCCAGTGCACTGCTTTGCCCGGGGCCCATAATGCTGTTAAGACGGCCCAGTATTTAGGCATCTTTTATATCTGGTTGTAGTTCTGGCTTCTGCAGAATGGACATGTGAAGTCCAGGTTGATAAAGTAAAAAGCAATAAGACAGCAAAAGTAAGAAAATTCTAATATCTCCTGTGGCAGGCAACAGCTGAGATGTCTTTAGAAACTTCTCCAACTGAATGTCAACATGATGGCAAAGTACTGCCTCATGCAGGGCAGTGGCATGTGCCACATGATTTCATGCAGTACTAATTTTCTGTTCGTTTGTCATTTGAAGGTGGCAAACCTGAAAAGTTTCCTCTTTTAATGGACTGTGGACAGACCTGATGCAAAACCTTTCACTCACCCATTCAAGGCTGAATGAAAAATAAATCCTCATTTATTATCTATTGTGCCACCATCAAGGCATTTTACTTTTAACTTGGTGAAATCCATCTGCAGCTGCTATTGATTTCTCCTTAGGCATAACATAATATTCATTAAGACTGATACTTTGATGAAAGTCGGATGACCAGAAGCTTTCAGAAGATTCTTACACATTGCGTATTCAGTTTAGCAGCGATTGACATTCCTTTTTGTAGTCTAATAAAATAAGATTTGTTCTCAAACGTCTTACAAAACAATTTTTCATTCTCATTCTGAAAAAAAGATAATTGATGCTGAAATGCAGCTAAATGGTAGATCCAACAGAGCTGAATTGTCATTTGACACAATTCATGAGAATATTACCATGTGTTACCTACAATTTTACCATAAAACTGCAGGTACACTTATATGGGTTATATGAAGCAACTGCAATTTAGCTCTGAAGAGTAAGTCCTGCTTCACATTTGCACCATTATTTCTGTTTTTCTCTTTCATCATAGGATAACAGACATCAACGCCACCCCATGAACCCCATTGACTGGAATTTTGGTTTCCATCACGGTGTCTGTCATTTAAATGAAAAGAAATAAAAAATAGTGCTGAATGCTGCACTAATGTTTCCTGCATTTTTTACCAAATTTGCTATGGATAATCTTAATGGAACAGATGTGTTCAAGGCTGTTAGGTGTCACTGGGCAGCCCGTCCAATCGAATAGTAGTGGTGTAATAGGCTGTAAACCAGCATGGTGTACCACAGGTATCTGCATTAATGGCACCCTTTTGTATCACCTTATCTATATGCAATTATAATATTAGCAACCACCCCCCTCATATATTGAAGGTGTGTGATTGGTTGTCTTATCGGTATTGTTGTATCTGTGCAATCTCCCCATGTATTATACTGTGGCTTTTCTGCATACTGTATGAACAAGTATCAATTTATTGTGCAGTCTAATTGTTCCCCCAGTGGTGGGGTATGTGAGCAACTGCTCAGCAATCAGCTGCACCTATTTATCTTTCCCAAGTAGCATAAGGGCCAGTGTTGCCTCTTTACTGGGTTCAGTTTCAGTCCAGCCTTTGAGCTGTGAGTATGGCCTTGTTTCTGTGTTTTTTGTTAGGTGTCACTGGCAACTTCTTGATGAATTTCCTGGTAAAATCAACAATCGTAGACAAATCTTCAGACACGGCAGTCTAGTTTCTGACAACTCTGTAGCGACAATGTCACTTTAAGGCTACATTCACATGGTGTTTTTAAAAAACAGAAGAATATGCCATGTAATAAACAAATCACTGGTGCGGCCACATATGGAATATCGTATTCAGTCTTAGCACCAGTGCATAAGAAGGACATAGTTGAGCTAAAATGAGTGCAAAGGAGGGAGACCAAATTAGCTAAACCCTTCCTGCCGCAGCCTATTTCTTTTTGGTCACGTTTGTTTTCTCTTCCTTGCCTTCCAAGAGCCACAACTTTTTATTTTTCCATCTACATGGACACAATGGGCGACATGTATGAATGGGGCTGCGCCAGAATTCTGGCCTCAAAAAGCTGTAGTAGACCAGTTCAATAGATCTATGAACAGGCGTACTCCAAACTTTGGCGCGATAAGTGCCTCTGAACCGCGCCAAATTTTTGGGGCGTTCTGGGGGCGTGTTGCACCACATTAATAGAAGTAGACACAATTATGATTCTTTGACGCCAAAACTTTGCACCCGTATGTATGACCTGCAGAAGAACAGGTTCATACATTCTGGTGCACTAATGGTGCTAGTCTCCAGACCATAGAATATACTTAGAAACGGCACAAAAATTCAAAGTGGGACGAAATATGACGAAAAGTACTTGCGCCATGTCTGCAGGGTTTTGTTTTTATGGCATTAACTCTTTAAAATAAATGATGTCTTATTTGTATTCTGCAGGTTCATAAGATTACAGAAGTACCAAATATGTTGGGTGTTTGTTATGTTTTAATACCGTAAAGAAAATCCAAACACTTTCTATTTTTTAAATTTGTGCTGCAGCGCCATTTTCTTTTTTGTTCTTTACCTATGGACCTGAGTGGGGGGCATTTTTTGTGGGCTAAAGTGTAATTTCTGTTGGTGCCATTTTAAGGTAGATGTCATTGTTATTCCAATTTTTATGGAATGTGAAATTAACAGAAAAAAAGCAATTTTGGCGTTTGGAATTTTTTTATTTGATGGTGTTCAGCATATGGGATCCATGATGTTGTATTTTAATAGATCAGACTTTTCAATTATGGGTAACTTTTTTTAGTGTGTGTGTGTTTATATATATATATAATATATATATATATATATATATATATATATATATATATATATATATATATATATATATATATATATATATATATATTTTTTTTTTTTTTTAAATGGCAAAAAGGGAGGGATTTCTTCTTTTAATATATATATTTTTAAATTATTTTATGCTTTATTGAATCCCCCTAGGGTACTTGACCACTAGGGGGCTTAATCATTAGTACACTGTTTTGCATTGTTTAAACAATGCAAAGGGAGTTCAAAGATGGCGGTTCTAGCACTTCCTGTCTGACCCAGTGTTAGGATTGCACACATTGCAGCAATGGAAACCTTCACAAGCCGCCATGGTAAACGATCGGCACCTCCTGATATCACCTCAGGGATGCTGACCGGAGCCAGAAATGGTGCAAAGCACCATATCTCATTCATTTAGACACCATGGGCGTAATCGTTGCAGCGTTTAAAGAATTAAATAGCAAAGAACGGAGCTGGCTCTTTCTTGTTACCAGCAGGTGTCAGCTGAAATTAGCAGCCGTCACCCGTCACCTGCGTAACGGAAATGCTGAGTAACACCGCTACATGGACCCTTTCTGACAATATGACCTACTCATAGGTCAAATGTCGGTAATGGACAATTTAATTACCATGTAAAAATACAGGAAAGAACAAAGTATCAAACTTCTGCATAATGTTTTTACACCTATGCCTGTAACAATAACAAGGGGGCACCCTCTACGTCTAGAGGAAAAAAGGTTCCACCATCATCACCATGGGGATCATCAGTTATGAAAAGGACTGTCAAGATTTTAAAATTCCGATCTACAGATTTCAAGCAGAGATGTTATTTCAAAACTTTGAATTGACCATTCATGAGCGCACATTCACCACTTTCATATATTCTTACCCTGAAAAAAAGATGCAAAAAATGGTGTCGAGGTGTCAAGTTTCATACATGTCGCACTTACACTGTTAGCACTGATTAGACAGTGTCAGACTGTACAGGGACACACCCTCAACTAGTACTACCCATTTGACAGATTCAATAATACATTTTTAGAAGGAATGGCAGAGGAACCACACAAGATTTATGATGAATACAGGTATTTCCTAAAATTGATATGCTACTGGAGATGTCCCAGGTCTTCTTTTAGACAATCTGAGGTACTTAATGCATATTTTAATTACATTTTGAGGGCCCATTCACCAATGACACAGTGATTTTAGTTTGGAAAGGACCTTTTCTATACAGACTCACCTATCTCGGATCTTTTCCACATCTCCCTACTTTTCAGTGCTCAAGGATCTCAGCTGTACTCTGTTCTGAAAAAAGCAGACTGTAACTGATAGGTGTAATGCAAAAAGAAAATGGAGGCAACCACCCCCCATGTATACAATCCAAGACTGTATAGAGTAGGTCCCCATTAGAACTGAGGTCACTTTACTGTTGGTCGATGGGATTTCCCAATTTGATCAAAATGTGCACAAAGGGCGATTTGTATGAACTTGATGCTGACTCGTCAGTTCTAAATTGCTATAAAGAATTGTAGAATGCGACAGTATGTATGAACTTGTCATACTGCAGTTTCTAAATGTGGGGCATCATAAGTAGTGCACAGCAGAACTTTGGTGTATTGTCTGTGGCCTGAGCAATGCAATTCCAGAAATGTGTTTAAAGACTCGATGGAATTCTTGACTGACAGCTGGGGTCATGCTAAACAAACTCCAAAATCCTATCTAAATTAATCTAAAATTAAAAAAAAATTAAATTAATATTACATTATATTTTATAAAACTTTTATTAATTAAAATATAAAATTAGAAAATCAGCAATAGATTAGAAAAAAAGTCAGAACAAAATATTATTATTAACATAATACATTTTTCATTAGAAAATCAACTCAATGAATTGCACTAGCCCCTATAGAGAAGAGAAGTAACAGATTATAAATGTAACAGTTCTTCTATATAATTGACAGTAATTGCTACTTATCTCTTGCAACATTCTATCCACAAGACTAAGAGTGAAATGTCCGAAAATTGGCAGTGCTACGTCAGTTTTTAGGCGCATTAAAAAAGTGTAAAGTGCGCCAGAAAGTCCGACCCTATCAAAAATCTGGCGTCAGGTATACCTTGCATATTAAACATAATGCACCTAAAAATGATGCGCTATGCGCCTCCATAACGAAATGCGCCTATTGAGGTGCATATGTCCAATCAATCATAGCAGATAGAAATGTTGCAAAAGTATAAACATTTATTAAAAGTCCCATACATACAAGACTCCAAAGGTAATAACTTGTTACTTGAGTTAAGTAGTGATGGAAGTCCATAGCAAGAGGTTAAGACAATTCAAAAGCACATTTTCATGTTTCGATGCTGCAACCGCATAGTCTGGCTACTCCATCTTGGAGTGCATACTATTCTGTCAGGCGGGCGTAGCGCAGAACGCGTGCGACGTTTTGGGAGAAACCGCCCCCTTTCTCATGCACGCGCTGCTAACTTTCCCTCTGCTATTTATAGTGTAAGACAGAAGGTTGCAACAATCGTAACTGCCCAATAGGCTGAACAATAACTCACTAACCTTTCTTTCACTTATAGAAAAGCCCTAAGGCCCCAATTTTCATTCATCACAGCTGGAGCAAGTGTATTAAACGTATGAATCCACCTCGCCTCTTGTTGCAAGAGAAGTACCTCTATCTGTTTTCCTTCCCTCCCCCTAACCTCCTCTAATACTGCCCACCTCAATTCAGACACACTATGGTTATTCTCTAAAAAGTGTCTGGCCACACTTGTCTCCCCAAATCTCTTGCTACCTTCATTTCGCTCTATGTCCTTGTTTTTCAATGCTAATCTAATATTGCTGCGATGCTCATTAAGTCTGACTTTCATACTGCGCGTTGTTTTTCCCACATACGCTTTCCCACATGGGGATTTCAGAATATAAATCGCATTCCTAGTGTCACATATGAAAGCGTCTCTAATGGGTATATTACTTCCATTAGTTGGATGTGATATGTAGGGACCCCTAATCACCGCGCTGCAGTTCTGGCAGTTTGCACAGGGGTATGTCCCTCTTCTGTCTAGGTTCAAAAATCGTTTCTTGTTAGTTGATTTTTCTAATATGTCACTTTTTACTATTTGGCTACCTATTGTGCATCCCTTACGATATATAAAATTTAGCTGCTCTTTGAATAATTTACCAAATTTGCTATCACTCATTAAGATTCTCCAGTGTTTTTTAATTACTTTTTTTACCATCTCACTATGAATATCGTAAGTACTAACAAACGCAAGCATCACTGACAGGCGGGCGGACACTTTTGTGTTCTCCGAGAATGAACGGGTTAATATTCTCAAAGAAGCAGAGGTAGCTGGGCTAGGATGGGTGGAAACACAAGAACCCTCCACTAACCTCCCAAGAAAGCTTGAACAGCTTAAAAAGAAAGAGGCCAGCTTGATCTCCCATGGCTCGACGCTCACTCAATATGTGAAATATGAACGGATCCCAAGGGGATTGAGAAGTCTGCTGCAGCCCATATTAATGCAGGACGACCCCATTTATCACGAACGCTGGTATGCCATCAGCAATCATTATTCTACAGAATTGATGTACCCGACCATTCAAAGATTACAGGTTAATATCGAGAAAATAAGAAATGAAATTATAACAATAGATGAGGAGTTTAAAAAAAAAACATCTACTGTGGAACCTTACGAACAGGTGAACCAAGAACTGAGAACACAGATTGATAAAATGAAATTGCAACTTTTTCAGAACACCTTAAGAATATTTGAGAGAGAGCAGGGATTACCTGCATATCCGCGTATACACATGGGCGGAATATCGCTCTAAGATGAGGTTTTGGAAAGAAAGAGCAACGAAGAAATCTAATAACGATGAAAGTAGTACAGAGTCTGAAGGTGCCGCAGCAATAAATCGCATGCAATTAAGATCAATTACGGGAAGAAATCCAAAAACATTGGATTTTTTAGAACAGCGAAACCAAGGTGCAGAGACGGACTCTGGAGGCAGCTCTGGACTAAGCCAACGCGAAAAACGCATTACCACAAAAACAAAGAAAAAATGAAGATCTCTGAACTGGAGGGACTAGTGGTGAATATCTCCCATAAGGAACTGACCAACGCACAAAAAGCCCATTATCAACAAAGGGTTAAATTTTGTTCCCACTAACGAAGGGTCTTCTCTTGATTTTAATGTTTATTTTTACAAACTTTGTCGATCGATACGCATTAAAATGTTTTTTCAGATCCCAAGAAATCTGTATAAAAGAAGTCAATTTGACCCAGAGTTGAATAGTACGGCTTTGGATGTATTTATACAGGTTGTGACAGCAGAAGTTTCAGAGAAGTGGGAAAGTTGTAATAACAACAAAAAAAGATTCAACATTACCAAAGAGGAGGCACAAGCTTTACAGCAATTAAAGAAGGATAGTTCCATCATAGTAAAAAAAGCTGACAAGGGAGGGGCCACTGTTATTCAAGATAGAACACAGTACATTAATGAGGCACATATGCAGTTGAGTGACCCTGCGGTTTATAAAAAACTTGAGGCAGATCCGACCGCAGAATATGGTAGGATAATTGAGATAGTGTTTAGTGAAGCTCTAGAACAGAACCTTATAACAGGGAAAATAATAGATATGTTGATATGTAAATATCCTCGGACCCCTATCCTATATCTTGTACCAAAAATACATAAGTCTCTGACTAACCCGCCGGGCCGACCAATCGTCTCGGGGATAGATTCCATTTTGGAAGCAATAGCTGTGTATGTTGACTCCTATCTCCAGAAAGGAGTGAGAAGGGATATAAATTCTTTGAGAGATACAGGCCAATTTTTACAGGCATTGGAATCCATGCCTGATATAGATATCTGCATCATGTGCACCTTGGATGTTGAATCTTTATTTACCAGTATACCTTATACGGAGGGAATGCAGGCTGCAAGAGAAGCACTAGGAGAAGACCCCACACTTACTAACTCAAAAATTAATTTTTTTATGACATTACTGGACATAGTTCTGACGAAGAACTATTTTAGATTTGGGGAAGAAATATACCTACAGACACAGGGCACCTATATGGTGTCACCCGCTGCGCCCAGTTACGCCAATACATTTGTGGCGGCATTTGAAAAACAACATATCACCAAGACTCCAGACTACCATGATGTTTTGGCCTGGTATCGTTATGTGGATGACATCTTTGTCCTGTGGAAAAGTACTGAGAAGGAACTTGAAATGTTTGTGGAAAACATTAATAAAATACATCCTTTAATAAAATGTATGGCCACAATGGACAAAGATGTCATCCACTACCTTTTTTTTTGATTAACAAATAAAACTTTATTTGAAGGATCAGAAAAAGGTACAAAAGCATATACGTTACATAATGTGGCTAACCGCCACTATCATAAAAGTTGTCAACAAATGATAGCATAGTGATACACAAGTGCAGTTGCATGACTTTCATCAACAAACCCATGAGGATAAATAAGAAAGTACCTAAGGTTTCACCCAAATGAAACTAACCTACCCTGCAACAAGCAGGGAACAAATACCAAAAGCTTACAATATCAACAAAGCACTTTCGTTATTTCAGTTGTTCAGGTGAGCTAGATATTGCCCAATAAAGAGGGCAGAAAATATAACAGGTAAGTATGTTCCATAATCCTTGCGCAGGTTGTCCGAAAACAGGGGTTAGCAGGACAGACAACGCCCAGGACGACCGCATCTCAGGGACTCGGGGGTCCCTCGTATTCCAAAGCCCTTAACGGACCCACTGTGCCAGGGGAGCTCAACCACCTTCCCCATATCTTATCAAATGTGCCCTCTTTATTCCTATGCTTAAGCAACCATTTCAAGTGTGGCAGCATGCCATTAACCAGTCCCATCCATTCAGCCACCGAAGGGGGTCTCGCAGCCAGCCAGGTTCGCGCAATAGCCTTCCTTGCGTAGTAAAGAACTTCCGTTGCGAAAGTGTATGATGACCGTGTACCCAAGCTATCAGGCTCAGGACCGAACAAGCAAACCGCGGGGGTTAGTGGGATCGGGCACGCCATCCTATCATTTAGGAACTGGATGACCTGGGACCAAAAGCCCAACACCTTTGGGCAAGACCTTATTAGATGTAGGAAGGGACCCTGAGGTTTAGATGGACACCCTTTGGACATTCGTTGCATTATCCTGCCTTAAATTACTAAGCCTAGAAGTGGTGTAATAGGACCTATGTAAGAAAAAAGCGGGTCATTCTTCATTTGGTTGGGAGAGACC